>PVJN01010059.1:0-58068 GCA_004026805.1 Lasiurus borealis | reverse complement strand
AGGATGGGCCAACTCCCCTACCTGGCCTATCAGGATAGGCCAACTCAGTAATTCAAACAGCTCTCCACCCCCCCGACCCCCAGTATAAAACGGTCATGTAACAAAGGCCCAGGGCTCTCAGCCTCTGCTCTGTTTTCGGAGTATGTTGTGAGCCCCAGCATGCTGGTCTGAATAAACCCCTTTGTTTTTACATGAGATCATCTCTTGGTGCTCTGTAAGTGCGGCTTGCGTTCCGGGCTTAACACATGGAATAAACATATATGGCATAGTCCCACAATGGAATAATATTTGGCAATAAAGAATAATGAAAAGCTGATACATGTAATAACATAGATGAACCTCAGAAATGTTATGCTAAGTGAAAGAAGCCAATCACAAGGAATCATGTTAAATAAACAAATCTATAGAAATTGCTTAGGGTTGATGGGGGACAGTTGTGTTTGTGTGTGTGTGTGTGTGTGTGTGTGTGTGTGGGTGTGTGCCAGTGACTAATATTGAGTATAATATTTCTTTTTGAGATTATGAAATGTTCTAAAATGATGGTGATAAAATTATGGAAAAGACTGATATTGGTTGTATACTTCTGAAAATACACTAAAAACTACTAATTGAACACTGTAAATGGGTGAACTTTATGATATATAAATTATTATTTAAAAATCAATAAATATCTAATATTACACTTATATAATATATGATAGAAACATAAAAATCGTCACCTTACAACCCATCCTCAAACTATAACCCATATAGTTTGGGTTATATCCACTATCCACCGCTCAGGAAGAAATTTGAAAACATGATTTAGGGACTTTTATTGTGATTGTTATTTCATAAGATGTGTAAAGTGTTTTTACATTTTGAAGCATCAATCGGGCCACACAAAATCATCCCAAGGTCAAAACAACCTCATTAATTTATTTGCATCAAAATGTGCTGCTTCTTCATCCTCTTAACTCCTTAGGGCTCAGTGGTCAGCAGTTTGATCCTCTGACCTTCCAAAGACTCACGTTAATGACTCCATTATGTTGTAGTATTATTGGATTTTGTGTAAGGTTCTCCTGAAAGGCTAGATTAGCTAAACTATTGGCCCATAGATCATAATGGATTTATCATAGAATTCTATATTTAAAAATTATTTGGAAAATGGTAGAGTTAATGTTTATGTTTATTGAATGGAATAAAGGGGGAGGTAAAAAGATAAGAGATGACTTTGCTGTTGTCTTTAAGAGTGTGTATTTTCCACAACCATCCCCAGCAAGGTGTAAGCAATCTATTTGATATACTGCAAAAAAAAATCATCTGTTAAATAAAGCAAGAGAAACTATGATTAGATATCAAACTGAACCTGCTATATAGCATGGTAAAAACTCAGTGGAATTTAAAGGAGAATTTTAAATCATGTCAGTAGAAGAAAACTAAATATTCTAGATATTTCAATTTTACCTGAATTAAATCAAGGGGTAGGCAAGCTGATCTTGAAGATTCCTCTTCCTAGGTTTTATAAATCTGAGATTTATGAGCAAGCCTTGGTGCAGTGCCCTACACAGGCTCAGCACCGCATCTCCACACCCTACATTCCCACAGCTGCCAGGGAGATGATAAAGGACAATGAAAGAAATCGTTAGAAGACAATGGTCCCACACAGATGCACATATTTTCCTGCTTTGCATTGAAATGCTCAAACTGGCAGACTCAGTCTCACCCCTTGGATGTCTGAAGGAAGCATAGTGAGTGCCAAGATAAATCTGTGTAAAGCCTGTCTTATTGCCTGTCCTATTTCCAGGCAGATCCTGTAAATTTTTGCCCTGATCTTTGCGACTCTTCTCCCTGATTTGTAATGTCCAACAACCCTGTCAATGACACACAAAGAGTCTGTAGGCCTTTTTCCTGCAGCTGAGCAGAGGCCAGAGGGTCCTGGCTTTCCATTATCCCCAGAGTGTGGCTCAGCAGTACTAACCTAGAGCGCTAAGCCCTCCTCAACAAGGAGGATATGCTTGTCCTCAGTAAAAATTTCATCTGAAATGCAGCAGATGCTGAGTGGGGCACGCCTTTGTCACGATGTGTTTGATATCAGAGTAAACAAAAGTTGAGAAGAAGGCAAATCCTAAACAGAGAGAGCCCTCCTTACACTTAGGAAAACACCCCAAAATATCAATTCTCTGGGGAAATTTGTGATGTACCCACTCTGTGCCAATACTCCCATGGAAGCTGGGGAACCAGAAGCAAAAACTAACAAACAACAAAAAAAAAACAAAAAAAAAAACCACAAAGTCTTTGATACCATGGAGCCTACATTCTGCTCCTTTGCTTTATTCATTGAATAAATGAAGAGATGAATGAATGATTGAACATAACCCTTGACCTCATAAGAGATTGGGAATGTCGTTACTGTCTAAATTGTACCTGCTGCTTCAAGGCAAACTATACAACTCCTATAGCACAACCCAATTAGTAAAATCAAACAAAATGATATTTGAGATTCTTTCTCTGTAGCTTTACTCACATGCAACACTTGGTCCCCAAATTCTGATTTCCTTTGCCAACTTCAAGCCTTTTCTATGAACCAATAGGGTTTTGCTAAATCTCTAAACACCATGCTTATTTGGCTTCAGTGTTCACACTTAATTTTTCAGATTTATTTTCTCCTTGCATTTTTATGATCTATAATAATTGTGTTTAGATCACATCTAACCTAGGGCAGCACAGAAATGCACCTACTCCTTACTCAAGCATCCAACTTCCCTTTGCCAAACACTAAAGGAGGTGGACTCAGACCCCTGTCCAATGAATGTTTGATTCCAATGGAACCTAGAAGAAAGCAAAACAGTGGGAAATTAAGAACTTAATTTTCTCCACATTCCCCAGAGAAGGCACACTTTGATTCTAGCTATTTACTTAATTATTAAGCAATAAACTGAGGCACTTCAGTAGAGTGTGGAGTGAAGAAAGACAGAAAGTTACCCATGCCTGAGAAGTCACTGCCTGGCAGTGTTGACTGGGAGAACTCCTATTATCAGCCTGAACTAGAGCCCAAGATCTAGGGTCGGTGGAAGTCTGAGACTTACCCAAGCCTGACTACAAAGTGAGGGCAAGAAGAGTAAAAAACAATCAGAAACTAAAAATCAAATGCTTTAAAAGCAAGGTATGACTAACAAATACAGTATAAACATAGGTATGCTAAAGCAATAATGGGCCAAATAATGAAAAAAATAAAAACAGTAAGAAGGGGAAACATTCAATGCTTATAAATGATTATTAGCCCTATGCTAGGTGCTGAGTACTTACATGAGAAACATTTAATACATTATTCACAATAACTTTTGCAAAATTTATTTTATTGAAACTACTTTACATGAGAAATGTGCATTTTACTTGAATCGACTAAAATGCTATTTTTTTCCCTGATCTGATGGAACACTGAATAATGTGATCCACTGGTAAAGCATAATGAAAAGGGAACATAATTATTATTGCATGTTCATAATTTTACATCTTGCAACAGCAACACAATTGGATAAAAATTGAAATATTGCAAGCTAAATATAAAATGGATTTCTGAGTTTCATCACCATGCATTGGTCAACAACCTATCCTAAAACTAATTTGCCAGCATGAAATGAGATGTTTTGCCTCTCCAGAACAAAATTATCAACAGCTCTCTGCCCATTTAGCAGCAATGGTTTTTAATGAAGTTAACATGATGATTCTGCTTGAAACACATTCTATTTTCATCATAAGACTTTTGAATTAGAAGAAACTTTGGAACTCTCCCAACCTCAGGAAGGCAAATATGTGTAAGCTCCCAGGCCAGCTTCAGGGAGGGAGGCTAGCTCCAAGAGCACTGCAGCGAAGCATTATAAAGGTATCTCCCAGCTCTCGAGAATACGGATTCCTTAGAAAATAGGGGATACAAGCAAAAGTATAAGATATTTGCAACTTTTAACTGGTCTGATATCCTAAAACAAGAGTAAATTTCTCATAATAAAGTGATTAATATTGTTTCATATATATTACCTACTTCTATCTTCTTAAACACTTAATAGTTTGGTGTTACTGTAATTGTAATACCTTCCTACTGGCAAATAAGTTTTATAATAAAGTTGGGAACAATGAGGCTCAGAAAAGCTTAACATTTTGTCCAAATTCTTTACTAATACTGAACAAGTGCTTTTCACCAACTGGAGTGAGGCTTCAGTCATGCTTCTTCTTGGAAATGACTCATAGCTCACTTAGATTTATCATCTGACTTGCAAGTATGGGTGGAAAAGTGTGCACTGTGCATGTATGGGAAGGCCTATATATGTGTGAGTTTGTTTTTCCTTAAGTGATTTATTTATGAATACCATTTGCACATCACACACTGGACGCACCTACCTCTAGATGGAACACTATATCAGCATGTTTGTTAGATTCTCATTCAAACCAAATCTCTGAAGTTTCCTTGTTACATCTCCATGATAACCACAGAAAAGGTAAGTGCACACTTACAAGCATTTAAAACCTTTGTCACCATAGCTTTAGAATTGTTAAATATGTTCTTTGAGCCTATAGAATTGATATTTTTTTTCTTGGTATTGGCCTTTTTCTTTCTACTTTGTATATATAAAGGTATCTCCCTAAGTAGACCAAATGTCCTTCTGGGATGAAGTGGGGGCTCCAGTTGTAGGATCAAGACAGCCACCATGGCTGTGAGGGAGTGATATATGCAGCCATGACTGCAAAGGCCTACCCTTGCACGAATTTCATGCATCAGGCCTCTAATATATATATATATCTTCTATCTAGTAAAGAGGGACTATGCTAATTGACACTCATGCCATCACAAAGATGGCAGTGCCCACAGCCAATGAGGAGGGAATATGCTAATTGACTGCCACACCTTCAAAGATAGCAGCATCCACAGCCACAAGATGGCAGTGCCAGTCCCCTCAGCTTCTGCAGGGCAGCAGGTGCACAACAAGGCTGGGCCACTCTGCACCTTCCTCTGGAGTCCCCCAGTCCACTCATTCCCCCAGCCACCTAGGGCTGGCCCAAGGCACAGGAAAACCTCAGATGGCAGCTTCCCAGCCACCCAGGGCTGTCTGAGTCTTGCACTACCAGCAGTGGCAGCAGCAGAGGTGTGATGGGGCCTTCCTCTGATTGCCAGGTCACCTCCTGTCCCTGAGGTGAGAGGGGCCAGCCAGGCTGAGGAACCCTCTCTCCAGTGCATAGATTTGTATGCACTGGGCCTCTACTACACACACACACACACACACACACACACATGAACTCTGTATATACCACTGTGTGTCAGACACTGTTTTAGGCATTTGGGATACATCAATGAACATAACACATAAATACTTGCTATTGTGGCCTAGAGAGGGAGTTAGAGAATAAACAATAAAAATATTAAATCATGTGATATGTTAGGAGTTGAAGAGCATTATGAAAAGGAGGACAACATAGGGAATTTGAAGAGATGTGGGTGGGATGCAAACACTGGAAGGAATTAAGAGACCTAATAACTAAGTTCCAGGAAGAGAGAACAGCCAGTGCTGAGGCATGCATGATACAGGACATAATAAGTAAGTATAGAAGTATATTCATGTGGCTGCACAATAAGGAAGTATATTCATGTGGCTGGAGCACAGTCTAAGGGGGAAAAGAATAAAAGATGAGGTTAGAGAAGTAGAAGGGGCATAAATGATGCAGGGTTGTTGTAGAACTTTGTCATTTACACTGAGCAAGTCAAGGAAATATTGGAAGAATTTGAGTGAAGTGATGACTTTTGTTTGCTTGATTTTTACAAATCCAGCTGCTGTGTTGAAAAGAGCCCATTTGAGTTGTGGTGGTAAGGTTTTGGAAGCATGAAGCCCATTTGAACACTGTTATAGAAATTAACCCCATGGGTTTTGTTGATTTGGGTCAGTATGATAGCAGAGAAGGTGGTAATATGGGGTCCAATACTAAATACATTCTGAATGTAAATCTAGCAAGATTTCTTGACACTTTGGATATGAATATATAGGAAAGAGAGCAGTCAATGAAGATTTCCAGATTTGGGCCTGAGCACAGTGAAAAAAGTAGCTGCCAGTAATTGAGTTGAAGAAGTATGCAAGCTAAGCACATTTGGAGAAGATGGGCAGGATGGAAAAAATTTGCTTAGTAAGGTGGGGCTTGAAGTATTATTAGATCTTCAATGGAAAGTTCAGGTGTACACTTGGATATACATATTTGGTCTTTAACAGCAAATCTAGATGAAGAAAAGTCTAAAGGTATAGATCAGGAATTTATCAGAATAAAGATATTATATAGGCTATGTGAGTAAATAAATAACTAAAACAAATGTCAATTAAAGAAAAGAAAACCATTCCCTGGAATATTCCAACATCTAGAATTTGGATAAAAAAGGAAAAATATAAAGCAAGGAGACAGAAGAACAACAAAGATGTGTGCTAGTCACAGAGCCAAGGAAGAATACTGAATATTCTGTGCTTTAAATTCCAAAAAAGTTCTGGAAGATGAGGAGGAAGACATTGGAGCTGGCAGCATGGGATTTGCTGATCACTTAAAGACAACAGATTAGTGGAGGTATATGAATAAAAGCCAGGAAGGAGAAAGAGAGAGAGAGAGAGAGAAAGAGAGAGAGAGAGAGAGAGAGAGAGAGAGAGAGAGAGAGAGAGAGAAAGAAAGAGAGAAAGAGAGAGAGAGAAAAGAAAGTATCACCTTGGATGGACAATTCTTTTTATGTAAGATAAGCTAAAGGTGATGATTGTAAACTTTGAAGTCACGGTAACTTGTGAAACTTGGGCAAATTATTTAACCTTGCTAAGCCTAAATTTTCTCATCTTGAACATACAGATATTAACAATATAGCAACAATATAGCTGTTAATCAATGTTCTACTTCATTGATGTTCTGTGAAAATTAAATGAAGTACTATATATGAATCTTTAGCAAAATACTTAATATAGAATAGGCTTTCAATAAATGTTAACTATTATTATTATTGTTTCTATTACTAGAGGCCCTGTGCACAAATTTCATGCATAGCCCTGGCCTGCCTTGACCTCCACTTAAGGCTACAAAGTTTTAGGGAAAGTGGGAGTTGTGTCCCTCAGCCCAGCCTGCACCCTCTCCAATCTGGGACCCCTTGAGGGATGTCTGACTGCCCTTTTAGATCCGATCCCTACCTGGATCGGGTCTAAAAGGGCAGTCGGACATCCCTCTCACAATCTGGGACTGCTGGCTCCCCATTGCTAGCCTGCCTGCCTTCCTGATTGCCCCTAACCTCTTCTGCCTGCCAGCCTGATCACCCCCTAAATGCTACCCTGTCAGCCGGATTGATGCCTAACTGCTCCTCTGCCAGCCTGTTTACCCCTAACTGCCCACCCCTGCAAGCCTAGTGACACCTAACTGCCCTCCCCTGCAGGCCTGGTTACCCCCAACTTTCCTCCCCTGCAGCCATGATTACCCTAACTGCCCTCCCCTGCAGGCTTGCCCCCCACCCAACTGCTCTCCCCTGCAGGCCTGGGTCCCACCCAATTGCCCTTCCCTGCAGGCCCAGTATCTCCCAACTTCCCTCCTGTGCTGGCCTGGTCACCCCTAACTGCCCTTTCTTTGCAAGCCTGTTCCTCCAAACTGCCCTCCCCTGCTGGCCATCTTTTGGTGGCCATCTTTTGTCCACATGGGAGCAGCCATATTGTGATTTGGAGTGATGGTCAATTTGCATATTACTCTTTTATTAGATAGGATAGACTCCTGGTACATGGGTGAGGGCTGGCTGGTTCACCCTGAAAGCTGTCCCAGATCAGGGTGGGAGTTCCCTTGGGGCATGGGGCAGCCTGGACAAGTGACCTATGGTGGTTTCCAGGATGGCCACACCCTCTGGCTACCCAAACAGAGGTCCTGGTATCTGGGATTTATTTATCTTCTACAATTGAACCTTTGTAACCTTGGAATTTATTTATCTGTTGGAATTTATTTATCTTCTATAATTGAAACTTTGTAGCCTTAAGCAGAGGCCAAGACAGACCAGGGCTGAGGAAAGCTTGACTTCCTCCATCGCCAGGAGCAACCTAAGCCTCCTGCTCTTTCAAGCTCCATGACTGCTGCCTATTTTGGGGGGATTTATTTATCTTCTATAATTGAATCTTTTTAGCCTTGAGTGGAGGCCTGGGCCTGCCAGGGTGTGCAGAAAGCTTGGCTTCCTCCATTGCCAGGGAAACCCAAACCTCCTGCTCTCTCTCTGGCCACAACCAGCTTGGGTGGGTTAATTTGCATACTCATTCCTGATTGGCCAGTGGGTATGGCTTGTAGGTGTGGCAGAGTTATGGTCAATTTGCATATTACTCTTTTATTAGATAAGATAATCATTATCATTAATACTCTTGAGACATTTTACTGTAAAGGGAGGCACAGAAATGAGAGTTGTGGGAACTAAAGTTATATAGCTTTATATATTATTCAAAATCTTGCTACAAATATACATACAAAATAGTACACAAATACCACATTTTTTAAATGTTACTTGACAGAGGAATAAAACTTCCCATGGTGCATATATTCAGTAAACTTACAATTGATTTCCTTTTTTAAGATTTGTTTATACAGCAATTCCATGTCCCTGGAAACATCATTAAGCAGGATTAACTTGTATAACCATTTAGATTAAAGAACGTAGTTCTTTGGAGAGAGCTTATAGAAGCACAAAGCTTAGAACTCTATCTATGAGCTATGAAACTGTCAGATGATTCAAATTGTCATTGAATCATCACTAAAGTATATGCTATGGTTGCCTAGAAACCATTTCCCTTGTATTCACCTTTGAGTTCATCATGTTTCTGATCTAAAATTCAGTATGAGAGTCAAGTATTTATTTTTATAGTATGAGAGAATATAAAATGTTAGCAAGTAAATTAACCAAAGAACACCACCACAGAATTGATCCTCAGAGTAAAGCAAATAGAAGACTGGATCACAATTTAGGGACTGAGTCACTTCCTTGCCAAGACAAACAAAGAAGCAAACAAACCTCAAAAAATATAAGGCTTATATAAGAACTAAAGTCAAAAAATTAATTTATTTTCTCTTTCAAAGTCAGATTTAACCACAAATTATTGCCTGAATCAGCTCCCAGCATTTTACACATTCTTTTAAACCACTCTTTAGAGTTTTGTTATGAATAACACTAGTCATTTACTCAATAATTCTAAAAGTTATTAGGAGAAAAAGTTGTTCAATTTTTGATATTGCAAGCAGGAAGAAGGTGATTCAGATTATATTCACTAAGAAAAGGATGCAGGAAATTGACCAAAGATGAGACACAGGAGAACTTCATGTGTTTGAAATTGTCATTAGATGTCTAAGTGGAAATGTCAAGAAAGTATTGTATATCTGAATTTGAGATTTAGAAAAAGAGTCTTGGCTAGTGATGAAAAGTGAGGACCAGAAGCATACAAGTAATAGCATACCATTTGACACATTGAATCCAAGTGAAAGGAAGCCAACAAACAAGAGCTTGAGCCTAAGACTCTAAACCTAAAGTTAGAGCCTGAAGAGCTCTAATAGTCAGAACTCATATAAGGAATATTGGATTGGGTAAAGTATCTTGGGAAACTCTAGAGCCATGGTTGGCAAACTTCGGTTCACAAGCCACATGAGGCTCTTTGACCCCTTGAATGTGGCTCTTCCACAAAATACCACAGCCTTGGCAAGTCTATTTTGAAGAAGTGGTGTTAAAAGAAGTTGAAGTTTAAAAAATTTGGCTCTCAAAATAAATTTAAATCGTTGTACTGTTGATATTTGGCTCCATTGACTAATGAATTTGCCAACCACTGGTCTAATGTAGTATAAGAAAGACCCGGAGAGTGACTGATTATTCAAGTCAAAGGAAACCAGTTTCAAGAAATAAGTTATACTTAATTTTTGGAATTCCATGGATGATTAAGTAAAATAAGAACAATAAAATATATCTATTGGTATTGAGGCATGGAGGTCTTTGATGGTCATAAAGTAGAATTTGATGAATAAGTACAGGTATAAATCAATGAAAGTATAGGATAAATTAAGAAAATATATGTCTTTCATGAAATCTGAGCATGAATAGAAGGAGAAAGATACTCTTTTCAGATAGATTTTTGTTGGTATAAAGAAACACTACTGATTTTTGTATGTGAATTTGGTTTCCTGCAACTTTACTGAAAGGAAATGAAGAAAACAGTTCCATTTATAATGGCAGCCAAAAGAATAAGATATTCAGGAATAAATTTAACCAAGGAGATGAAAGATCTGTACATTGAAACCAGTAAGACAGTGATGAAAGAATTGTAGAAGACACACATAAATGGAACAATATCCCATGTTAACAAATTGGAAGAATTAATATATTAAAATTTGCATACTACACAATATATTGATAGAAGCAATGCAATTCTTATCAAAACTCCACTGGCACTTTTTACAGAAATAGAAAATCCTAAAATTCATATGGATCCATGAAAGACCCTAAATAACTAAAGCAATCATGAGGAATAAAAACAAAATTGATGGTAACACACTTTCTGATTTCAAATGATAATACAAAATCATAGTAATAAATAAAAAAAAAAACAACAGAAAAAGAACTCATGAATATGGATAACAGTGTGGAGATTGCAGGTGGGGGAGAGCAAGAGATGGTGGAAGAGGATATGGGTAGGTAAATGGTAATAGAAAAAAAAGAAAAGAAAACAACAAACAAACAAACAAAAAGTCATAATAATTAAAACAGCATGATGCTGGCATAAATACAGACACCTGTCCAATAGAATAGAAGGAAGAGCCTGGAAATAAACCAAGCACATATAGTAAACTAATTTACAACAAGTGTGGACTTTAAGAATACGCAATTGACAAAGGACATTCTCTTAATACATATTGTTGGGGAAACTAGATATCTACATGCAAAAATATTAAATTGGGCCCTTACCTTATACCATGAATAAAAATCAACTCAAAATAGATTAGAGACTTAAATGCAAGACCTGAAACCATAAAATGTCAAGAAGAAAACATAGGCGAAAACCTCTTTGGTAATGGTATTGGCACTAATTTATGACACAAAAAGCATAAGAAACTAAAACAAAAATAAATATGGTACTATATCAAATTAAAAAGCTTGTAATCAGCAAAGAAAATCATCAATAAAATAAAAGGCAATCTGTGGAATGGGAGAAAATATTTGCAAACCATAAATCTAATAAGTAATTGATATCCAAAAAAATATATAAGGAATTTGTACAACTTAATAGCAAAACAAATAAACAAAAACCCTGATTAAAAGGGGCAAAAAATCCAAGAAAAGATTTTTTCACCAAAATCGGTTTGGCACAATGGATAGAGCATCGGCCTGCAGACTGAAAGATACCAGGTTCAATTCCGGTCAAGAGCATGTACCTTGGTTGCGGACACATCCGAGGCGGTTGATCGATGTCTCTCTCTCATTGATGTTTCTAACTCTCTATCCCTCTCCTTTCCTCTCTGTAAAAAAATCAATAAAAAATATTTTTTAAAAAAAGATTTTTTCCAAAAAAGACATACAAATGGCCAAGATGCATATGCAATAGTGTTCAACATCACTAATCAGGGAAACAAATAAAAACTGCAAAGGAATAAAAAAATAACACAGTAACATACCACCTCACCTCTGTTACTGGTAAAATGGCTATAATAAAAAAGTCAAAAGTATGAAGAGAAAGTTGCGGGTAGAGAACTTTGTATGCTATTGGTAGGAATGTAAATTGGTATAGCCATTATGAAAAACATTATGGTTTCTGAAAAATTTAAAATAAAACTACCATATGATCTAGCAACTTCACTTCTGGGTATTCACCCAAAAAATAAATAAAATCTGTACTTGGAAAGATATGTGTTCCCATTTATTGCAGCATTGCTCACAGTAGCCACGACATGGAAACAGCCTAGGTATCTGTCCACTGATGAGTTAATGAATAGTGATTCCTATATACAACCACACTAAAATAAAAGAGAATTTGTCATTTGGACAATGTGGATGAACCTGGATGCCATTTTGCTAAGTAAAATAAAACAGACAATATAGGGGGAAAAATACTAAATACTTTCACTTACATGTGGAATCAGTTAAATTCATAGAAGCAGAGCCTAAAATAGTAATTACTAAGGTAAGGAGGCTGGGGAAATAATGAAGATGTTGGTCAAAGAGTATAAAGTTGCAGTTATATAGGATGGAAAAATTCTAAAGATCTAGTGTACATTATGTGATATGTATATACACATGTGATATATATATATATCACATGATGATATGATATGATAATATGATAATTGATAATATGATAATATGGTAATATGATAATTGGTCTAATGGTGTCCCAGTCACAACCGCTCAAAGGTACATGTGCACAGGAGCTGGTGGGTGGGGACAGGGGCAGTGACTTGTCCATTGGAACATGAGACTGAAAGGGGGTGTCAGGCCCGGCCGTGGTACCCCACCCAGGTGGAAAAGCACGCAAGATCTCCAGGCTGCCTGACCTGGAGGGGGGTGTCAGGATGGGGCAGGGCCTCAGCTGAGAGCTCTCATCACTCCTGCTCTGAGGTCTGAAGGTGCAGAGGGGAAGGGAAAGCACATAGGCAGTTAGGGGGTTTAGGCCAGGAAGGGAGAGCAGATAGGCAGTTAGGGAGAAGGTGGGGAGAGCAGTTAGGGCCATCAGGCTGGCAGGGAAGCAATTAGGGCATCCGGCAGGCAGGGGAGCAGTTGGGGGCATCAGCAGGCAGGCTGGTAAACACTTAGGAGCCAGTGGTTCTGGATTACAAGAGGAATCCCAGATTGGAGAGGGTGAAAGCAAGGCTGACCTCCCCCCACCCCCAACACACCCCTGTGCACTGGGCCACTAGTAATTAATGATACTCTATCATATACTGGAGATTTTCTAAGAGAGTAGATGTCAGGACACATAAAAAGAAAAGAAAAGTAACTATGTAAGGAGATAGATACGTTAATTAGATTAGTTGTAATAATCATTCTACTATGTATATGTACATCAAAATATCAAGTTGTATAATTTGTCAATTATACCTTAATAAAGCTGAAAAAATTTAAAAGCTCTTCAAAACATCATGCTATACAATTTATACACACTGTTTTATTTATTTAAAAAAGGAGAAAGATAAAGCACAGCTAAAGTGGGGAATAGAGCCTAGATGTGTTTGCTTTGGCTAAGTTTTATGTTCAATCTGTTATAATATGCATAGAAATAAAAGAAAAAGAAGGAGTAATATAGGTGTAAGTTTTCTGAGAAGGAAGAGATCAGAGGCTTGAAACAAAGATGCTCAATGGACTAGCCATAAATAGAAGGATGGATATCTCCTAATAGGGAAGACAGAGAAAGAGATAGAATTGGTACAGATAGAGGCAGATAAAGAAGGTCCAATCTTATAGTCAATCCTCAGTTGAAAATTAAGGAGAAGGTAGAAGAATCAGAATTTTTAGACATATAAAAATTTAAGTATTCTTGGGAAAAGGAATTGAGAAGAAAACAATGATCATGAAAAGAATGGTTCCAACTAATTTTCTTTAGTTGCCTAAGAAAAGTAAGGCAGTTAGAAAGGTGTGTTTATTTAGAGTAGATGGTTTACTAGAATAAGAAGAAAAGGCCAAGATACAAGCCTTGAAGACATGGGTATAAGAAAGTATTAGCAAAAACAAAAACAGGTTTTAATAATGAATCAAAGACAGATCAGGAGTCATTAATTCCTTTTTATTGTATTTCCAACAACAAACATGACTAGAGCATGTGATTAAATATTTATAAATGGTTTGTTGAAAACAAAAGAAAAATTATGTTGGGCATCTCCTTATGCCTTGAACAGTTATACATTGTAAGAAAAGGAGGTGTTAAAGCAGAACAGAGAAAATTTACTTCAGTTTTGGAAACTCCTCTTGAACAATTGGTATACATTGGTTCTAAAACAATTGGTTCTAATCTGAGTCCATAAAACAAAATCAAATTATAATTAATATAAAAACTAGGGGCCTGGTGCACGGATTTGTGCATGGGTGGGGTCCCTTGGCCTGGCCTTTGGGGATCAGACTGAAACCAGCTCTTGACATCCACAGAGGGGTTCCAGATTGCAAGAAGGCAGTTATCAAGTGGTGCATCCTGGAATCGGGCTCCTTCCTCTCTGGTTGCAGGTACATCACCTGAGAACAACAGCTCAGCAGCTCCTGCATTGAACGTCTTACCTTTGGTGGTCAGTGCATGTCATAGCTATGGATCAGACAAACAAATGGTTCAATGCTTGCTTTAGGCTTTTTATATATAGATATCTTTGTAGAAAATTGATTTGGGGGAGAAATATTTTATTAAAAATTTTACATAAATGAAGGATTTTACCCTATCTAATAAAAGAATAATATGTAAATCGACCATACCTCTTGCTGCACCAACAAGCAACGCCCATCAGCCAATCAGGAGCTGCGGCCAAGAAGAGAGCAGGAGGCTTGAGTTTCCCCAGCCATGGAAGAAGCCAAGCTTCCTGCACACCTGGTCTGCTCTAGCTTCTACTGAAGGCTATA
Source organism: Lasiurus borealis (assembly GCA_004026805.1). Lineage (NCBI taxonomy): Eukaryota > Metazoa > Chordata > Mammalia > Chiroptera > Vespertilionidae > Lasiurus > Lasiurus borealis. The sequence goes on along the minus strand of PVJN01010059.1, from coordinate 43,487 downwards.
AAGTTTCAATTATAGAAGATAGATAAATCCCAGATACCAGGGCCTCTGCTTGGTTATCCAGGGGGCATGGATGGCCTGCAAACCATCACAGGCCCCTCACACAGGCCTCCCCATGCTCCAAGGGAACACCCACCCTGATCTATTACACCTTTCAGCTGGCCCCCTCCCATGCACTAGGCCTTTATCTTATCTAATAAAAGAGTAATATGCAAATTAACCATCATTCCAATACACAAAATGGCCACCACAAGATGGCCAGCAAGGGAGGGCAGTTGTGAGGGATCACACCAGCAGGGAAGGGATGTTAGGGGTGACCAGGCCTGCAGGGGAGGGAAGATGGAGGTGTCCAGGCCTTCAGGGGAGGGCATTTAGGGGCAAACAGGCTGGCAGGGGAGCAGTTAGGTATCAATCAGGCTGGCAGGGAGCGGTTAGGGGGTGATCAGGCTGGCAAGCAAAAGCATTTAGGGGCAATCAGGAAGGCAGATAAAGGGAGCAGTTGGGAGCCAGCAGTCTTGGATTGTGATATGGATGTCCGACTGCCGGATTAGGCCCGATTCAAGTGGATCAGGCCTTAACGGAAAGTCAGACATTCCTCGAGAGGTGCCAGATTGGAGAGGGTGCAATCTGGGCTGAGGGATACACACCTCCATGCACAAATTTTGTGCACTGAGCCTCCAGTCATAAATATAAACTACTAAAATCTCTCTTAAAATATTAATGTGAAGTCTTTCCAAAATTCTTGATGTTCAACATCCTCCAAAGTAGATTTTTAATCATGTGGTTAGTCACTGTGATTTAAAGTTCCCAAAAAACAGATTGGCCATTTCTCAGGAGTTAGACAAGCATTTTAAATACAGAGTTGCTTTAATCTGAACTAGAAAATTTTTTAAAACTTAGGTATTTTCTTATTACTATTCTCCCACTCTAATTGTAAAATAAAATAAAAAAGTTAAGTCTAAGTAATTTAACACGACATTTGTGATCTCCTCAAAACTGATCTCAGCCAACCTTTCTTGCCTCATCACTTTCCCCACCCTCCACCCTACCCTACTGCATTTGTTGCTCCAGCCACATCTTAACAGCACTGAGATTTCTGACACTCTATTATTAATAAACTACTGAGATTCCCTATGTCATTCATTTACCTGTTGAGGTTTAGTTCCCCTTAAAGCCTGTTCTTATCTCACCAGTTGGGGATAACTTCTCACATGCCTATACCCTTACACCTACAAAAAGGAAAAAAAGACTTCTTTCTTATGGATACTCTGGTGTTCTCTTTACTACATTGGATCTCCTTACAGTACTTTACCAGGATCTGAAAAAAAAACTTAGATAATAATCATTATTAGGTAAATTGGGCATATACACATCATTTGTATTGAACTCTAAAATCAAACCAACAAAATCAAAGAATTTGGAGAAGAAAATTAAATTTTGTTTCCTTGAAATGCAATATCTGTCTTTTCTGATGAGCTAGAAAAAAAATGGAAAATGTCTTTCTTCTTTTTTATTCTAACTTAAAAGCAGCCATTGGTAATAGTATAGAAAGAAGGAAGCCTGTGTGTTATGTTCATAGTATTTTGAAAATCTTAAAGTGGATCCTAGAGTTCAATACATTCTTCCTCTAGTCTAGCATAACAACAGATGTCTTAAAACAAATATTTTTTATAGAATATACCAAATGTGACTAGGAACTTAGAATTCATGTATTTTATTATTCCTTTTATTTGTAAAATCTTTATTGAAATACACCAGAGATATTGAGAAGGGCACACATTATAATTATATACCTCGATTAATTTTATAAAATGTTTATATCTATGTAAACACAATGCATATTAAAATATACCAGGGAACCTCAAGTCTTCCTTGTGTTCCCTCTTTTCTACTACCCTGTTTTTCCAAAAATAAGACAGGGTCTTATATTAATTTTTGCTCTCAAAGATGTGCTAGGTTTTACTTTCAGGGGATGTCTTATTTTTCCATGAAAAAGAATATAGTGCACATTTATTGTTGAACAAAAAAAAACAAAAACAAAAAACAGGAAATTTATCACCTGTATATGGTACGGTAGTAGTTGTCATCACAAATCAACTTGCTGATTGGCCACAGCACAGCCGGAGCTGTTCATGCAGTTTAAAGTCTCTTTAAATCAGAGTCAAATGCCTTAAGATAGCCAGGGAGGCCTTATGCTCAAGGGAGGCCTTATTACCAGGGAGGTCTTTTTTGGGGGGGATGCCTTATATTAAGACGAGATGCAAAACTGGAAGTAGGTCTTATTTTCAGAGATATCTTACTTTCGGGGAAACAGGGTAATACTCCCAAAGATAACCACTATTTTGACCTTCAGTCATGATAGACTCATTTCATCTGTTTATATATTTAATAAATAAAAGCATGCAGAACATATGCTTTGTCTTTGGCTTCATTTCCTAAATATAAGTTTATGACATTTACCTACTTTATTGCACATAGAAGTAGTTGTTTTCATTGTGAAATAATATTCTATTGTATAAATAAATCACAATTTTTTCTCCTTTCCATTCATGATGAAAATTTAGGGATTATTGTAAGTAGTTCTATGATGAACATTCATGTACATGTCTCTAGCATATATTTATACTAAAGGCTCAGTGCATGATTTCATGCACTGGTGGGGTCCAGTTGGCCCATCCTGATGGGGGCCGATAAGGGACAGGGCCAGCCAGGGCAAGGGTCATGGATGTTCCAATCATTCTGATCGTTCTGCCATTTAGTCCCTGGGCTTTTATTACATAGGATTAGTCAGCTTAAAGAGCCATAATAAAATATAATAAATCTGTGTGGCTTAAACCACAGAAATGTATTTTCCTCACATTTCTGGAGGCTGGAATTTGGGGTCAGGGTACCATCATAGCATTGTCCCATACACCAGAAAGTGGTGGATCAATTACCAGTCAAGGCACATGTCCAGGCTGCAGATTCAATACCCAGTCTAGTGAGTGCTGAAAACAATGGAACAAAATTTCTCTCTTCCTTCTTATCTCTGAAATCAATTAAAATGAATGATAAATAAATAATCCTACATAATAAAAGCCTAATATGCTAAGTGTCTGGTCATCCAGTAGGCCAATCAACCAATCAAAGCATAATATACTAATGATATGCTAAGGCTGCTCAACCGCTTGCTATGACTTGCACTGACCACCAGGGAGCAGACAGCCAACCAGCCAACCAGTCGCTATGATGCACACTGACAATCAGGGGGTGGACGCTCTGACTAGTAAGTTAGCTTGATGCTGGGGTCTGGCCAATTAGAACTAAGCCAGACATGCGCTGGAGCCCTCCTGTAGTTCCTCCCCAGCAGTTCAACCTCCCATCCCTCCCCAACTCCAATCATGCATTGGTGGGGTCCTTTGGCCTGGCCTCTGCCCTCTCACAATCCAGGCTGAGGGACCCACTCAACACTCAAGTGCATGAATTTCATGCACTGGGCCTCTAGTGTTCTATCAGTATGGTTTTAACAGGAAAGACATTAGTGATCTATGAAGTAAAAAACTCATTATAACATATATACACACATACATATTAATGATTGGCTTTATTTTTCAAATATTTATTTGAAAAATAAGTATTTATTGATTTAAGAGGAAGGGAGAGGGACAGATAGATATATAGAAACATCAATGATGAGAATCAATGATCAGCTGCTTCCTGCATGCTCCCACTGAGGATCAAGCCTGAAACCTGACCAGGAATCATATTGTGACCTCCTGGTTCATAGATGTATGTTCAACTACTGAGCCCCACCAGCTGTGCCCCATTTTTATCAATACTAGGCACATGAGGTTCATTGACAAGATCTCACTCCTAGATAAAAGCCTGAAATTGTCCAAACTCCTTTTCAGCAAGGTTTCTGGATATGAATTTTTGTCTGTTGATTGGATGCACTTGCACAATAGTTTGAAGGCAGAAGTGGGGCAGAGGTATCTTCCCGCAGTTTGAGCTGTTTGCTGCTGGTATCATGTTTGCAGAAATATGGAGGTTTTCTGCAGTGGAATCCAGGCTGTGCACAGACGGTTGTGGCAGAGGCAGTGTCCAGTGACCTGTTTTATGGGAGCTGGAGGGCACTTGTGGGGTCAGCAGTTTGCTGATCCCTGGTCATAGCTATGCCAGAATGTCCTAGAATTCAGTTGTGGCAGCTCCTCCCACTGGGCAGGGAGTCTTTCCTGGGGGCCCAGCCTAATACCCACTCCTCCAGCTTTCCAATGATTTCCCAAGCACCAATTCCCTGTGCTAAATTCTTTCCTGCCTAAAATAGCAAAGATCTAAAAACATTCTGGATTCTCTACTTTCAAAGAAAACAATGCTGTACAGGTCAGGTCTGAGAAGTGGTTGAGGTGTTGTGGAAGGCTCCCTTCTTTGAGTCTCAGCTTCCTCTTCTGTAGAACAAAGATTATCTGTTCATAGTTACTGAAGACCATAGCAGCTGTGATTCCTGAAGATGGCCACATTTTCCATCTCTCCTGTGGCCTTGCCACTTTCCACCACACACTTTCTCTTAAAGCGGGGCTGATCTCTGATGTGTTGGTAGCCTGTACACTGGTTGCCCACAGAATTCCAAGGCCTAGGCCAAAAAAGCGTGGAGCTGCAGCCCTGCCCACTCTGCCAGTGTTTCCAGCTCTGGCCTCACCTACTCCACTCAGGGCTCTGGCTGGCACGGGGCCTTGACCTCTTGGCTCACTCCCCCTCCAGTTTGTGGCCCAGCACCCCGCTGAACATTATGGGTCACTTGCTGGTGTTACTAGGCCCAGTAGACAGAGTAAGAGCCTAGATCGGGCCTTGCGCCTCATAACTCCTGTGTGCTGCTGTCCCCTGTGTCCCGTGGCCCCTATTCCTGCCACTGCTCTGACTGAAGCCAGACATCTGGGTGCCAGGCATGGCCTGCAGGGACTGCTGTGGCCACCAGGAAAGCCTCCTCTCCTCATCCTCGACTCTGGCACCCTGATCCCGGGTCCACTTCCACCAAAGGAGAGCTTCCCTATACAGCTGCCTGAGACCAAGCTTCAAGGTTGCTGAACCCCAAATTTCTGCCAGCCAAGACAGTTGGCCAATTGACCCCCACCACAATTGGAATGTTGGGGGCTATCCAGTCTGGATCAGGATGATAGGCTGCCACAGTGCATGTTATAGCCACTCGTCATCCTGGTCGTTCCACTGTAATGCTCACTAGGTTTTTAGATAGATAGGTAGATAGATAGATAGATAGATAGATAGATAGATAGATAGATTAGAGGCCCAGTGCATGAAAATTCATCATTCAAGGGGGTCCATCAGAGCCCGGGATGTGCCCTCTCACATCTGGGACCCCTTGGAGGATGTTCACCTGCCAGCTTAGGACTGCTCCCTGGGGGATCTGGCTTAACCTGGCAGTCAGACATCGCTCTGGAAGCCCAGGAGCCCTCAGGGGATGTCAAACTGATGGTTTAGACACGCTGCCTACAGGGAGTGGGCATAAGCCATTAGTGGGACATTCTTTATGCTGCCAAGGAGGAAGAAGAGGCTCTAGCCACCATCGCTGCCCTTGCAGCTATCAGTTCAGCTTGTGGCTGAGCAGAGCTCCCCTTGTGGGAGTACACTGACCACCAGGGGAAAACTCCAGCAAAGAGTGTCTGCCCTCTGGTGGTCAGTGCATGTCATAGTGACCAGTCATTCCCAGTTGTTCCACCATTAGTGTCAATTGCATATTATCCTTTAATTATATAGGATTGGTTAGATACTTTAGTAGATAACTATCAGATAGTTTTCCAAAATAGTTATACAATTTACTCTCCCACTGTCAGTGTGGACAAATTCTCATTACTTCACATTTTTTACAAAAATTTGCAATTGGCTGTCTTTGTAAATTTTAGTAATTCTCTTGTGTATATACTGTTAATAAAATAGTTGAGCTACTTTTTATATATGTATGTTACTTGGTTATTCTCTTTGTGAAGTACCTGATAGGTTTTTTTGTCTGTTTTTGAATTTCTATATTTTTCTTATTGATTTGTAAAATTTCAGTTAATATTATGAATATATTAATTGATTTTTGACATATAAAACAAACTACATTCCTGGAAAACTGCAAAGTTGGCCATACTGAACTTACTTGGCCTTAATCTATGTAATTGCTTGAATGTCTCACTATATAATCATTTGATTTCATTTTTAGGATTTTAGTTATTTCTTCATGAGAGATACTGGCCTATTATTTTTCTAATTTATAGTATCTTCTTCCTGTTTTTATATCAAGGTTATTCAGATCTCACAGAATAAGTTGATAAGCAAGTTACCTTTTTTCAAGCGGTAGCTAGTCTACATTTAGATCATATATATTTTTCTTACATATTCAAAAAAATTCACTAGTAAAACTAATTGGAACTCAAAAATTATTTGCAGAAATATTTTAAATTAGAATTTCTCTTTTATAACTTTATATATTTTATATAAATTATTAAATTATATTTTTCCTGTTTTACCTTTTAAAATCTCCTAGGAACTTGTTGCTGTATTTGGAATTAATTTTTTAAATAATGTTCTTGGGATTATTTTGGAATGTTTGAAGATTCTATATTAATGTCCTCTTTATACCTGATACTAATGATTTGCTTTCTCTCACTATTTTTTTTAATCAATTTTGGCAGAGGTTTGTCAATGTAATCTTTTTTTCCTTAAAGAAAAAACTACTGATTTTGTTCATTCTCTCTACTGTTGGTTGTTTTCTATATCATTAACTTCCATTCTTATCTGTTTTACTTTGTTCTTTGTACAATATTTGAATTTAATGTGCTGTTCTTTGGCCTCTTGAGATCAATATATAGAACACTGATTTTAAAACTTTCTCTTTTGTAAGGTATATTTAAGGTTAAAATGTACTTTTTATTATGGTTAAATTAATATTAGTGAAAGCCATAGATCTTATGTGTACATTTTGATTAGTATTGACAGATATATGTGCCCATGTAACCACCATCACAATCAAAATATAGAACCTTTTCTTTTCATTTCTAACACCCCAGAAAGTTTCTTTATATTTTCCTGCATTTCTCCAATCCCAAAAGACAACTATAAATTTTGCTTGGTTCAAACTTTACATAAATACAGTATTTGTATGTGCCGACTTTCTTTCCACATAATGCATTTTATTTGTCTTTTAAAAAGTTTGTTTATTCTTATTGAGATAAAATTTTCTGACAGTGAATATACAGATATTAAGTGTATAATCCAATTAATTTTTTGGCAAATGCTAAACCCATCTTCACAATCTAAGATAGGAAACAAGCAATCACTTCAGAATTGACCCAGATGTAACCCTAGGCAACTAGTTTTCTGACCCTCACCCAAGGAGATTTTTTTTTAATATCATGTAGATTACTTTTGCCCCATCTTAAACTTCACATAAGCAGAATTGTGTAGTAGGCATCCTGTTCTGTATAGCTTCTTTCTTCTAATCAGTGTTTTAGAGATTCATGCATGTTATGGCATGTTCCAATAGTTCAACTTTTTCTAGAACTGAGAAGTATTCTTATGTATCAATTTGTGTGAACAAATCCCCTTTTTATTGTTGTTGTTAATCCTCACCCAAGGAGATTGTTTTTTATTTTTATTTTTATTTTTTTAGAGATAGAGTGGAAGGGAGGGAGACAAACAGAGGCAGAGAAACATGATGTGAGAGAGACATGTCAATAGGTTGCCTCCCAGATCAAGCCTGCAATAGAGGTACATGCCCTTGACCAGAATCAAACCCATGACCCTCAAACCAAGAGCCAAATCTCTATCAACTCAGCCAAATAGGCTAGGGATAAATATTTCCATTTCGCTTGAATAAATTCCTAGAATCAATGGATCATAGATTAGATGTTCATTTACCTTTGAAAAAAATGCCAGTTTTCTAAAATGATTAAACCATTTACTAACGGACCAGCAATGTATCAGAGTTCAATTTGCTCCACATTTTATTCAATATTGGGGTTGTTGGCTTTCAAAACTATAGCCATTCTAGTGAGTATAAAGTATTATCTTAATGTGGGTTTAATTGCAATTTTCGGATTACTATTAATATTGAGCACTTTTTTATGTGATTATTGGGCATTTATACACCTAGTGTGGGAGTTTATGCTCAAGTCTACTGCAGTTATTTATATGTTTTTGCCTTATTGGTTTATAGAGATCTCTTATATACCTTTGACAAAAGTCTCTCTCCAAAATGATTTTCTGCCTCCATTGATCAGATAATATGCTATTTTCCTTCATTTAGTTAATAATGATGTAAAGGATAGAGTTATTTTATTGCTGGGTCAGGATAGTATGCTTATATGCAAGGACACCTGGAAATTTGGCACTGAATCTTGACAAAGATGAAGCTCACTGGTATAAGTAGTGATTTTTTTGTGTGTGAAGTTTAATATCTGAAATTCCTCTGGCAACAACTTGAGCTGGTGTTTTAATTATGCATGCTTGCATTATCAGTTAGAGTCTCATTTGGCCAGAGGAGCATAAAACCCTCTGCTGGAAAGTTTAGAAAACTCTCCTGAAGGCAAGTTTCACTGCACAAATTTTAGTGGTTTAATCCACAGGTGAAACACATCTTTGTGCCAATAAGGAAGCTCTTAGGGAGCTGCACCTAGAAGATTCTTGGACCCTGAGGCTTGCCTCAACACTCACTCTTTCACCTGCTGTAGTGCATTCCTTGCATGCCCTAAGTGTGCTTTGTGAAGTCTGTGGATTCTTTTAGTTATCCACTACTATTGTGATCTTAGCAATGGGAGATACACTGCCTAAATTTCAACTACTCAACTGATCTTGTAACCCTTTAATTAAGCCTACCTGATATATTATGCTTTTATTTTTGTTTTTAAAATTTGGCCATTTCATCCAAATTGTCAATATCTTAGCATACACAATCGTCAGTACTATTTTCTCGTCATCCTTTTAAAAGTGGTAGCATCTGTAATGATAGCTTCTTTTTATTTCTGTTATTTACTGTGTGTGTGTGTGTGTGTGTGTGTGTGTGTGTGTGTGTGTAGCAGTAATATTAATTTTTCCAAAGACCAACTTCAAGTTTCTTAATTTTCTCTGTTGTCAAATGTTTCCATTTCATTATTGGGCTCTCATAATTATTATTATTTTTAAAAGATATTTTATTGATTTTTTTTTAACAGAGGAAGAGAGAGGGATAGAGTTATAAACATTGATGAGAGAGAGAGACCTATCAGCCACCTCCTGCACATCCCCTACTGGGATATGCCCACAACCAGGATACATTTCCTTGACCAGAATCAAACCTGGAACTTTACAGTCCACAGACCGATGCTCTATCCACTGAGCCAAACTGGTTTCGGCAGGCTCTCATTATTATTATTTTCTCCATTTTATGTAATTTATGGTACATTTGATTCCTTTTTCAAGATTCTTAAGTGGAAACTTCTTTCTAGATTCAATAGAAAACTGATTTTAAACTTTTCTTATTTCCTAATATATGAGTATTTCAAGTTATAAGTTCTCCTCTAGCACTACTTTAGCTGTATCCCCTAAATTTTGCTATGTGTAATTTCTTTTTAAAAAAACGTATTTTTATTGATTTTAGAGAGGAAGGGAGAGGTAGAGAGAGAGAGAAAAACATCAATGATGAGAAAGAAGCATTGATTGGCTGCCTCTTGCCCTCCCCTCTACTGGCAATCCAGCCAGCAAACCCTGCATGTACCCTGACCAGGAATCAAATTGTGACTTCCTGATTCATAGGTCGATGCTCAACCACTGAGCTACATCAGCCAGGCTATATTTTCATTTTAGTAAGTTCAAAATATTTTTTTTGTTTTTTTTTTCTTGTGATTTCTTTTTTGATATATATGTATTTAAAAGAAAATAGTTATTTTCAAAATATATGGTGCTTCTTATTTTTCTTATTGATATTTTTTTTTAATTTCATTCCATTATGATAAGAGAATAAACTAAGATTTTAAACTAAAAATTATTGAGATCTACTCAATCATCATTGTATAACTTTATTTTTGAAATTTCTATGTGTACTTTAAAACATGTCTATTCTGAAATTATTTTGTGGAATGCTTTATGAATATCAAATAGGTCAATGTTGTTCACAGCATTGCTATTAAAAGATGAGTTAACATCACCAAAAATGATTCTAGGCTAGCCTGCTTCTCTCTCTTATTGCACTAGTTTTGTTTCATGCATTTTGAAGCTTGACTTTTTAAGTTTGGAAGTACTACTTCTTTTAAGTCTATTTTATTTAATATTAATCTAGCTACTCCAACTTCAGTTTTCCTGGTGTATAATTTTCCCTCTTTTACTTTCAATGTTTCTGTTTTATAGAATTAAACTGTTTTCGTGGAAAATATAGAGTTGGAAGTCTAGCCTTTTTAACCAAACTGACTAATTGTCCTTTATTTCCCTATTTAGTCTGTTTACATTATATATATATATATATACACACACACTAAGGGCCTGGTGTATGATATTTGTGCACTGGGAAGGGGTTCCTTAGTCCAGCCTGCCCCCTCTCACATACTGGGAACCCTCAGGGGATGTCCTACTGATGTCTTAGGCCCGCTCCCTGTTGGAGCAGTCTGGCCTTTTTTTCGGTAAGCAACCGGGCTGATCAGGGGAAAGCAACAGCCCCATCACCCTGCTACTGCAGCCACTGCCAGTCACCGCAGCCACCAAGATATTTTCATCAACATATATTCCAGTCCCTTCACCATGAAAAAATGACAACTTTCTTTAGGCATTTTTAAGATGTGCCTTTCATAAGATATGGCATTTCTTTCTTTATTTTTCTTTTTATCCTCACCCGAGGATATGTTTCCATTGATTTTTCCCCCTTCCCTCCAATTCCAAGCTCATGTACTTTCCAAGCCTACAGCCTCCACCCCAGGGAAGTGGGTACCCCTGACCCTCTGATGGCAGGCTCGGCCCCTTCCTAAGCCTATAGCCCCACCCCTCGGATCCCAGACTTGGCCCCTTCTCAAGCCTACAGCTGCCACAACAGGCTGAAGTCTTGGGAAGTGTGCAACTCCCACCCCTCTGATCCCAGGCTCAGCCACTTCCCAAGCCTACAGCCTCCACCCTAGGCAGTAGGCTTGGGAAGTGGGCACCTCCATCTCCCAAGCTTAAAGTCTCCGTGGGATGCCCAGCTAGGAGTTACCTGGGTGCCAAGGAGGTTCCCGGGACCCAGATATGTATGCAAATTAACCGCCTTATTTATTGGTTTAATTTGCATACTCACTTAGATTGGCTGTGGGCGTAGCGGAGGTATGGTCAATTTACATGTTTAGTATTAGAAAAGACTAGAGACCCAATGCACAAAATTCATGTGAGTGTAGGCCTTCACAGCCCCAGTGCCAGAGCCCTTGCAGCCCTACCCCATCCCCCATCCTCACCTGCTTTTACCTGGAATTGCTTGTGTCCACAGCCACACACACCACCAGTTTTCCCAGTCCCGTGAAGACTCCCCCACGCCCGATCCATCGCCCTGAAGAGGGTGGCCTGGGTCTCCCTCTGGTGTAATCGCAGAGCTGCCTCCACATTGATTGCCCCTCCCCCACTGGATATTTTACTTTAATGCCCTAGGTCCTAGAATAGAATATTACTAGACTTCTGAAAGGACACAATTTACTTATTACAACAGCTGGCTAAAAAAGGACATAGGATCTCAAAGGATAAGCTTCAATGTTGTTTACCTTGAGTAAAATACCTTGACTATCTCATATTAAAGCTATGATTAACCCTGAACAACTCAGAAGAATCCCATCTTTCCCCCTTCCAAAAACAAGAAAGCAGCTTAGAGAATTCCTGGGTTTGATTGGATTTTGCCACAATTGGGATCCAAATTTTTCATTAATGGCTCAGCCTCTATATGCCCTTTTATATTTTTTTAATATATTTTATTGATTTTTTTACAGAGAGGAAGGGAGAGGGATAGAGAGTTAGAAACATCGATGAGAGAGAGACATCGATCAGCCTTCTCCAGCATGCCCCCCACTAGAGATGTGCCTGCATCTAGAGATGTACATGCCCTTGATCGGAATCAAACCTGGGACCCTTCAGTCTGCAGGCTGATGCTCTATCCACTGAGCCAAACCGGTTTCAGCTATATGTCCTTTTAAAGTCAAGTTGATCTGATCCAATTCATGGAATCCAGAAGGAAAGCAAGCTGAAAAATCTCTAAAGAATGACCTAAAGTTTATAATTAAGGTGTCCAAGAATGAAAACTTTAGGTCATTCTTTAGAGATTTTACAACTTGCTTTCCTTCTGGGTTTCATGAATTGGATAAGATCAATTTTTTATACATAAAATTAAAGGAAATACTTTGGAAGTTTTAACTCAAAAACATAGAGATTAGCATATACCTATAGAATATTCTAGTCAGCAATTACAGTAGCCAAATGGCTCCCTCACTGCATGGCAACCATCTGTTATAGACATTATGCAAACAAACAGAAAAGATAGCTGTGGGCTCTTCTTTGTTTATGTTCTTCATTCTGTTGAATCTCTCCACTGAATTCTCATCTCACCTAACACTATGTCAAATGACTGTCTCTTGCTTTCTGCACCTCACATTCCTTTACCTTAATGTAACTGTCTTAATCTAGCAACTTTGTATCTGCTTTGCAGGATGAAGACATCCATGATTACATTTTTCTTATGAAAACCTTTTGGTTCCTAGGAATATTTTATAGCAAACTCTTAAAAATATTAACTTAATTTGGTATACAGATGGATCTTTGAAAGATAAATGGGGATGCTACAAAACTGGCTATGTGGTAATTTTCATAGTGGTGATAATTGAAGGTTCTTATTCACCTGAATAAGATCTACCCAATAAACTAAATTAATAATCTTGGCTTGTCAATGGCCAAAAAATCAAATAGCCAACATTTGCACTCAGAGCTATGCCTTTGGTGTAGCTCACAATTCTACAATGGTGTAGAAGCAGCAAGGCTTCCTAATTTTCTCAGAGAAGTGCATAAAAAATAGAAAATAGGATGCAGAATTATTAAATGTCATACAGAAATGGAAACAATTGAAAATTATCAAAATTCTGGAATATTCCAAAGCTGCCACCATAAAAGCAAAAGGAAATCATTTAGCAAATGCTGCAACTAGCCAGGCAGCATTACGTAGCCCAATTATCTAGACCTGAGAATGTCCCTTGCTTCTTATTAAATCAATAAAAGACTCTTTTACAGTTCCAATGGACAGCTGCAGAAAAAGAAAAAAAACAATATGGCAACAAAAAGGGGAAACTTTGACTAGGAAAAACAGATATGGTCCCAATCAGAAACCAATCTTACCTATAGGGAGTCAATTACCTATAGATGAGCTAACACATTGGGATGCTAGAAAGATGATTTTATAAAGTAAACAGTATTACTGGAAACCTTCTTCTACTGTAGCACATAATGTATATAGCAAATATTCTACCTGTCCAAATAAATCCCTGAATAACCACTCCACATGTCCCAAAGACATTTCCCACTTACTCTGGATCTGTTTGAGGTATGACAATTAGATTTTATCCAAATGTCACTATCTCAAGAATACAAATATGTGTTAGTTATAATTTGAATGTTTATTGTTGCATTGAAGCATTCCCTTGCAGGAGAGCAATAGCTTTAATGGTAGGTAAATTGTTATTTGGAAAATTAATTTCTAATTGAGAAATTCCCTCTGAATTATAGTGACTGAGAGACTCATTTTAGTGGACAGATATTGCAATTCATTTGTAACATTTAGCTCATTCTATAGTATTTTCATTGTGCCTATCACCCCAGTTCTCTGGATTGGTGGGACATACACATGGCACAATTAAAACTCAACTAGGTCAATTTTCAGAAGTTTTTAATCTCTCTTGGCCAAAAGTTCTCCTATGGTGCTCCTCAACCTAAAATCTACTTCTTTTAGTAAACACATAGCTTTTCTCCTCATTAAATAGTCGCTGGTCAGCTAATTTATCTAGATGAAGGACATATGAATCAACCTTACTAAAAAGAGACAGTCTGTTTTAACTAGCTAGTTAATTAATAAAGAACTTAATTAACTAGCTTATACGAACTGATAAATTAGTGACATTCATATCACATGTGTGCTCCTGTGAGACAACAACTTCAAAGACCACAACTTAAAACCAAGAGATTTGGTCTATTGAAAAATACACATCAACTACAGACTCTCCAACATTGTTGGAAGAGACATTATCAGGTGCTTAACCATATATGGACATCTGCCCCTGTCTCCAACATTTGCCTCTACCTACAGCAGAGAATAATGACTTCTCGAGGATGAGAAGTGACCAACATCAGAGATAAACAGCTATTCCAAGACATTAACAAGTCCTGTATACCAAGATTGATGTTGACCTTCATCAGTTTGAATGTCTTTACCTGTCTGCTAATATTAATCATAATAATTATTATACTTTTTTGGGGGGCTTTCCTTAAACTTTGTGTATATAGCCAAACTGTTAATAATTGCTAAAGGTGTATAAAATGACTTCTGTATTATCAATAATACTCTTTTTGTGCTTTTTCTTTTGAAATTTAGAAGGAATGCTATTGCAAAAAGAAAAAGAAAAGATGTGTATATGTTTAAGAAAAGTTAAAAGTAAGTAGTTTCTCCTAATAAGTTGGTTATTTCTAAATGAGTAAAAATAAGAAAACTGAGAACAAAGATAGTTGTAGAAGGTTACTGTAAAATAAATATTAAGAAAAGAATTTTATGTTTAAATGCTAGAACCCAATTATGTGTTTACACTCTAACACAACCAGGATACTAAATATATTGATTGAAATGGAAACTGAAGTGGCTATTAAAAGACGTCCCTCTATAACCATTGCTGAAGCAAAAGAAATTTCCTTATAGAACTTTTACTGTCCTCTTGGACAGTAAAATTGTAATTTACAGCATTATGTTTCCACAGCTCTGTCCCCACATAAGCCTTAAGATTACAGTTTCCAATTGCACAACTAATAAAAATCAGATTAATAATGAACAACCCTTAAATGCTTCCAATGGGAAATAGATGGACCATAGTAAATGCCAATGCATCTCATAGTCAGACTGTGAAAACTGAAGAGGTATGTTATGCCCTCAAACTATAAATAAATGTTATGCTCAATGCAAAATACAAAGAAATGAGATAGAAAGCAAAACCTGGATCATGATAGCTTGCAGGTTAGAAATGATTCAGGGTGTTTTCTTTAATATAGGTTCATAGGACCTGACTGCCTCCCATATACCTGCTTTTTACTTTTAAGAAAATGTGGCCTTGATTTCCATCCAAAGTTATGATCTTGTCCCACCTCCAATGGTCCAAGACAAACACTGATGCTAAAATTTCCAAGGAAAGAACCTTTCTAGCACCATGTGATCACATTATATAGCCAAAAGTCTGATCAACAATATATCTTCTGGTTTGCTTTGAAACAAAAGGAGAAAGTACTAAATGCCACTGTAAAAGAAGTTTAAACTGCAGAGAATTTCTATGTTAATATGAGAAAAACTGACAATTGCTGGGAAGCAAAATTTCAACAGATTGAGAAAATGCTCTGGGAAATAAGTTTTGCTCCTTATTTCATAGATTATAATCAAAGAAGTAGGCATAAGGGGGTTACTGAAATCCATTAATGATGGATCAGAGAGGCAATAGAAAGCAAAGGGGTTAGATAAAAAGGCAGCTCTGGCCGATTGGCTCCAATGGTTGGAGTATTGTCCTGTACACCTAAAAGTGGACATTACAATCCCCAGTCAGGGCACATACCCAAGTTTCATATTCAAAGCCCAGTTGAGGGATGAGGGAGAGAGGATGTGGGAGGCAACCAATCAATCTCTCTCTAAAAAAAAAGTAAACCAGAATAGACACCTATTTCTTTTATATTTGTGGGTATAGGATAGTTAGCAGTTCACAATGGACACTAACATGTTGACAATTAGAGACCCAATGAAAGAAATGAGAGCAAGGGCCTTGGACTCAGCCCCCTCCCCTGTCCAAGGCTACCTCTTTCTTCTGCCCTATCTCCCACCACCTGAGGAAAGTTTTATGCTTTTATTATTGTAGATAACAATGAGGTATTTTGTAGATTTTGCTCTGGTGCAGTTAGAGATCTGGAACAAAAAAAAGGAAATGACCCTGACATTCCAAAGTTATGTTACCTAGATGCAAAAAGGTAATAGACAGATTCAGTTAAGGTAAAGATTGACCTTTACCAGGGAAGATACTGGCCTAGAACAAAACTACTCACAATGATTCACTTTTAGAAAGTTTTAATTTTAGACCATCCTATGTGGTTACCTTAGGTCACTAAGTTTGTAAGGCCCACAATGCAGGCATCCTCTGAACTTGTCAGGTTTAGTATGAAGCCCCCTTTTTGCCTACAAATTGAAGAGTTAAAAATTCTCAAAGTTAAGAAATTTCCAGAGTGCTGTAACCTAGGTGCAGGTTGTTAGTGTAACCCAGGTGCAGGTTGTTAGTGTGTGTGGTGAAGACAGCCTGTAGCCAAATTGTGGAAGGAGACAAGGCCCAGATGTCTCAAGAGATTAATCCAGAGATAACCAATAACCACCAGCCGCATCCTGTTATCGTAATACTATAAAAATACCCTGTAACTTGGTTCGGAGCTCTCAGCCTCTGCTCTGCTTTCAGAGTATGTTGTGAGCCCCAGCATGCTGGTGAATAAACCCTTTGCTGTTTGCATGAGAACGTCTCTTGGAGCCTTCCTTTGAGCGGCGAGCATTTCAACCCTAACAAAATTAGTCCCAGATATTTGTGTTGATATAATCAATCAAGAATCCTCATTTAGAGTACCCATATCAATAAATTCAGCCCAACATATTTACATTTATTCCACCCCTATTGAACATTCTTAGAATCATCTTCCAAACACATTCCTTAAATTTCTATACTGATATGTGGGCAAAATTTTGCAAAATATATAACTAGGAGAGCAGGATGTATTATAAGTATTTTCGGGTCATGTTTGACCTATTGTGGATTAAGCCTTATTATGTCTAAGGAAAACACTTCTAGGAGAAGAATTAGAGATAGTATCAATAGTCTTCTTCAAAGGAACTTCTGAAGAGGCCATTTAGGTTCTTCTGAAATAGTGGAGGGAGAACTAATTATATTGGCAAAGGAGGCTTAGAAAATTTGGAAGATCAGTCTTTATCTTGATAATGATCTATCAGATGTTACCTTCCCAATTTACAAGGTCCCACTACTTCATGTTCAAAGCTCTTAATTAAGAAAAGAGAACTTTCAAAGTTGTGAATTCACTTACATTGTAATTCAGCCACCCACAGGCTTAGTCTTGGGTTGATGGTTCAGAAAAGTCAATCCTGGGGATAATAAAGATTGAGCATCTTTTTTGGTTCATTATCTAGAATTTGAGTTGAGAATCTAAAGTCTTGAGCTCAAAACTTTTTTCTCTGCATTTTCAGTGATTTAGAAGCAACCAAATAAATCCCATGGTCCCAATACTCAATTCCAAAGCTTTATTTACACCTTTTTGGTGGTGACCACTTGTGACAATTTAAATAACATTTGCCACAACATGTGCTAGGCCACCAATGTATATGCTACTGGCCTCAGGGTCACTAATGCCTCTAACTATAGTCAAATAAGAATGCTAATCCTGAACCCTATCTGTAATATTCTGTTACTTTTGAATCATTTTGATACTAATAACTAATCAACCAGAGTTTAATCAGAAGAGTAAGGCTGCAGGCAATTCAGAGATTAGGAGGATGGCCACTCTCATCTTAGACTCAGAGTGCCAGAGCCAACAAGACAGAGTGAATTCAAAAGAGGGACCTCTGATACCTGGAAGACTTTAGCATAAGCTAGTCAGCAAGGCCTCACACTGAGGACCCACTCTCTGCATTCTGATACCACCCTCTGCTGTTCCCCACCCCATGCAGCCCTCAGGGCTCCAAAGCAGTGGAGGCTAGGGTGGAGGGCACAGGCAGACAGTGCAGTGCTGTCTCTGCCAGCTCACAAAGTATACCAGCCTGGGGACATTGCTGCCTCTGCCTAGATTTCTGAAGGTGAGATCACCTGGCAAAGCTGTGGTCTCATAACCCCAGTCAGTGTTTACTGTTGTGTTTTTTTTCTTACTGGTGAACGTTTAACTCAGTCATTTTTATTATTTCTGTGTTCGATTACATACATTTTAAGATACTAATTTTACTCTAAAAATAATTTTTGTTTTATTTTTTTATGTTTTGAATGTTTTACTTTCAATGTTAATCCATTTAAAATATTTCATAATTTTCATTTTATTTTTCATTTTGATTTTTAATAAGCTGGAAGTATTGTTTTATAGTTTCTAAATGAGTGATAATTTGCTATTAATTTTAATTGTTATCACTTTTGTGTAATTGATTTTGGGAATGTTTCATTTGTATTCTATAAGGTACACTCACTGATTTTTGAGTGCTGTGATTGGAGAAGTGACCTAGAAGATTCTAAATTTGCCTTTGCAAGAACCTTATAGGATTAGCAATCTGGGGGACAATTTTTATGTTAATTTCTCTCCTAGCAGCATGCATTTTGACCCGACCCTCCCAGTACACACACATGCAGTGTATGACTTTTCCAGCCATGGCCCTGTGCAGGCTGTTTATTTCTCCACTTAGTTCCCAAGCTATGGTTTTCTTTTTTTAAAGAAGTTTTGTGTGGCCCTAACCTATTTGGCTCAGTGGATAGAGCATGGGCCTTCGGACTGAAGTGCCCCAGGTTGGATTCTGGTCAAGGGCATGTACCTTGGTTGTGGGCACATCTCCAGTGGGGGGTGTGCAGGAGATATCCAATCAATGATGCTCTCTCATTGATGTTCTATTTATCTCTCTCCTTTCCTCTCTGTAAAAAAAAATCAATAAAATACATTTTTTTAAAAAAAGAAATTTTGTGTATTTATTTGTTGACAATTTCTGGGAAGCAGAATCTCAATATATTGGAACAATGCTCCAGAGAATGGGAGTTCTTCACCTTGTTTTTTACATTACTATTAAAGGGTGAGGCATCAGTGGGTTCCATAAAATCCATTGGTGATAGATTAGGGAGGTGGGAGAAAGCAAAGTGGGGAAACCCTCCAAATGGATAAAAAGTAAAATGATACACACATGTTTCCTTTATATAGGAGGGTACAGGATAGTTAACAATCAACAATTAGCAAGATAACAATAACAATGAGGGGATTTGTGGTCTGTGCCTTGGCACCATTTCTTGTGACTTGAAGGGTCTGGAAAAAGGGAAGTTACATGTTAACCTGACATTTTACAAGTATGTTATCTTAGATACAAAAAGACAATAAGCTCAGTAAAGATTGAAAATTAGCTTTGTCAGGGAAGATATTGACCTAAGGCATGGCTACCCACTATAAACTTCTTTTTAATGAAAAGATTTTAATTTCAGGCCATCCATTGTGGTTACTTTAGGTCTTTGAGTTTGCAAGGCCACCACACATGCCTTCCCTGAAATAGTCAGGTTAGCATGCAGCCCCTTTTTATCCACACATAAAACAATCCAAAGGCCGAAACCGGTTTGGCTCAATGGATAGAGCATCAGTTTGTAGACTGAAAGGTCCCAGATTCGATTCCTGTCAAGGGCATGTACCTTGGTTGCAGGCACATCCCCAGTGGGAGGTGTGCAGAAGGCGGCTGATCGATGTCTCTCTCTCATCGATGTTTCTAACTCTCTATCCCTCTCTCTTTCTCTCTGTAAAAATCAGTAAAATATATTTTTTAAAATAATCCAAAGGACGCACTGATGACCAACCTTTTTGAGTAGATAATGAAGTCCCATGGAGCTAGGAAGGTTCATTCCTAGGAAATCTCAGTATCAGTGAGAGGAGTTAGAAACAGGGTTAGGCGGACGGGATAAGGTTCCTAAAGAATATGCTATATAGATAAAATAATACTTAATATTTAAATGTGGAATCAAAAACTAAATATAGGCACATAATTGAGCCTGTTTAGTGTAGAGCTGAGTTTTGATTGGTAACTGTTTTATCATTGATCACAAGAGTCTCATCAGCCTGTGGAAACCTCTCTATCCACCTGGTTCACCACAGAAAAGGGGGTTCATTTGGCTTAAGCATCCACACTTCTCTTCCCCCCTTTTCCTCCTCCTCCTGTTCATTTCTCTTCCCTTTGAAGAAAGAGACATTCATTATCCTTCATTTTCTTCCTTCTTCCTCTGGACTTCTAAAATTGCCCTGCTCTCCTGTTTTATACCAGCGCCTCTCCTAATGTGACTTCATTGTGATATTTTTCTCCTTCTCTCTTCCCTAGATCAATAGTCTCTGTTCCCCCCTCACTTGATCATTCTACCAGCTTTCATTTTCAAGTTTCTTAAAGTCCTTGGGGAGAAAGCCATCTGAACCTCTTCCTTTACAATGTTTTGTTTTCCTCTGCAGCAGAGCAGTTTCACTGTGAAGGCAATTTCATCTTTCCCGATGCCTTTTCTGTCAAAGTTTCTCCATCTGCAGAGGCTGTGACTGCTCTGGGCTAGGTGCTAGGATATTTAGAAAATATAAAGATTCCATTGGGTGGCCAGCCTGGTAGGTGTCTCATAGTAGCAGTACCGGCAGCCTCTGAGGCTCCTGTCACAGAGTCTTGGAGGCATTTATTGCAAGGAAAGGTCTGTCTTCCTCCAGATGTCTTTGTGCTTGTTTTCATTGATATGATGAGTGTGCCAGTCCCAGGATACCCAGGTAGCAAAGAGGCGGGAGACCCATTCTCTTCATGTGGGATAACAAAAGCAAAAAGTAGGAGGTGAAACAGTGCACAGCAAATGCCACATGTGACCAAGTCTGGGAGGCTGGCACTGTCTCCAGATACCACAGGATAGTCAGAATGCAACTTCCTTGGCATCATTTAGTTCTGTAATATCTTAACCTTCTATGAAATTAAATCATATCCTCTCACGTTCTCCCCTTAGTCAGAGAAAGGAAAACTTAATCATCAGAAAGGAAAACCTCAGGGTCATTTATTATGTTTCTGTTGTTGCCAGCCCTAGTCTCTGTTGAAACTACCACCTAGGAGGTGGGCATGGCGTTTCACTTTACAGATGAGAAGCATGAGCTTCCAATGTTTAGTGATTTGTCTCTAATACCAGGGCCATAATTATAAGACAGAGCAAGCTTTCATTATACTTGCTTCCTCCACAATTGACAAGTAGATAGAACTCTCTGTGCCACTTCTCCCTGGAACAGAACACCAGGGGTGTGACCACATTTGAAGCCTTTTGTCTGAGGAGCTCCCTTTGTATAGGGACCCAAGTTTGAAGGCTCCCAAGACAAGCTTCAACACAGATAAAGGTTGGGCACCTAGCTTTTCCAGGGCCTGGGGAAGATTTTTCCTCTACTCTGGGATCAGTTTTTGCTGATCTGTGTCCCAGGACAGCCATCAGCCCACTTGTATCTCACCTGTGCCACATGACTTGCCAAGAAGCATCACTTCCTACCCCATTGTGAGACTTGGCCACAAGGTATTCATGGACCAGTGGCAAAGTGAGCAGAGATGCGGGCATGCCACTTTGGAGCATTAGAGAGCTATATTTCTGATAGTGATGGCTCTTTCCTTCTCCAAAGTACGGAACTTGGGGCAGCTGTAAACATGTATCATAAGCAAAGAATTTATGTTAGTTCTTATGAGCCCCTGAAATTTTGGCTTGTTTTTGTCACTGCAACAAATCTAAATACAATATTTATACCAGGCTACTCACATTGACCTTCTTAGTATTCTCCAAATCACTGACCCACTTAATGTTCATGCTGCTTGAGAAACTTGCCCCTTTCATCAAAACGTGGATTTTTTATTTTATTATTCATATTTTTGTGCAATTATTCCTTTTTCATAATCCCTTCTTAAATTCACTGACTACCAAGATTCCAAGATTCATCTCCTCCTTCTCTCTAGTCTCATAACTCTTCCCAGTGACATTTGATGCCCCAGACATTTTATTAGGTATGTCCTTATTACTGTCTTACTGTCTGTATTCTGCTCCTGATGCCGCTCCACAAAGACAAGTGTAGGATTGAAAGCACAGACTCATTGGCCCAATTGCCTAGGCTACAATTCTTGTATCAACACTATTAGCTGTCTGATACTGGGTAAATTCTCAATTGACTGGACTTTTCCCCTTATCTGTACAGTTGGAATAAGAATATGATATATAACCCATAGGGAGGTTGTTGAGATTAAAATACTCAGATTATGTAAAGTAGTTAGCACAATGACTAACATAGAATAAGTACTCCATGAAGGTTGGTGTTATCATTTGCATAGAAATCCAGGTCTGAGGACACTACCTGGGACAAGGTGGAGGCTTAATGGTTCTTTGGTAAGTGGACAAATGAATGACTGACTGCCTTGAAGATTTAAGAAATGTTTGACAAAACTAAATTCACAGTTGAGAGCTGATGGTTGTCAATGGAAGTCTAAGAACAATGTAAAAAAAAAAGTTTAGCTTAATTTCTGGCATTTAGTAATAATAATCTCTCTATATAAAAGTTTAAGTATCTGATTGTTCAACTGGTAGCTATTATGTGCACTGAATACCAGGGGGCAGACACTCAATGCACAGGCATGGAAACATGAAACAGACTGATGAATCTCAGAGGGAAGAGTAGGGGGAAAAGTGAGAAGAGATTAACCAAAGATTTTATATGCATACTAGAAGCCCAGCCAGTGCAGTGCACAGATTTGTGCACTGGTGGGGTCCCGCAGCTTGACCTTCAGGAATCAGGCTGAAACTGGCAGTCTAACATCCCCTGATGGGTTCCAGATTGCAAGCCTAGGGATTCCACCAGTGCATGAATCCATGCACCGGGCCTCTAGTTTAGCTATATCCTATCTAATAAAAGAGTAATATGCAAATTGGTCATACCTCTGCTATACCCACAAGCCACACCCACCAACCTATCAGGAGTGTATATGCAAATTAACCCAACCAAGATGGCTGTGGCCACAAAGAGAGCAGGAGGCTTTGGTTTCCCCAGCAATGGAGGAAGCCAATCTTCCCACACACCCTGGGCAGCCCTGGACTCCACTCAAGGCTATAAAGTTTCAATTATAGAAGATAAATAAATCCCTACAAAAATGGTGGTAACCATGAAGCTGAAGAGAGCAGAGGGCTTGGGTTGACCCGACAATGGAGGAAGCCAAGCTTCCTTGCCTGCCTTGGACTCTACTCAACACTACAAAGTTTCAATTATAGAAGATAGATAAATCCTAGATACCAGGGTCTCTGTTTGGGTCACCAGGGGAAGTGGCAAGTCTGCAAACCACCACAGGTCCCTCGCCCAGATGCCACATGCCCCAAGGGAACCCCCACACTGATCCAGGACACCCTTCAGGGCAAACCAGCTGACCCCCACCTGTGCACCAGGCCTCTATTCTATCTAATAAAAGAGTAATATGCAAATTGACCATCACTCCAACACACAAGATGGCTGCCCCCACGTGGTCAAAGATGGCTGCCCCTATGTAGACACAAGATGCCCAACAGAGAGGGCAATTGGGAGGGACCAGGCCTGTAAGGGAGGGCAATTGGGGGTGATCAAACCTGCATGAGAAAGCTGTTAGGGGTGATCAAGCTGGCAGAGAAGGGAAGTTGGAGGTGACCAGGCCTGCAGTAAAGGGCAGTTGGGGATCCAGACCTGCAGGGAAGAGCAGTTAAGGGTGATCAAGCCTGCACAGGAGGGCAGTTAGGGGTGACCAGGCCAGCAGGGGAGGGCAGTTAGGGGCAATCAGGCTGGCAGGGAGCGGTTAGAGGGTGATCAGGCTGGTACACAGTTCTGGATTATAAGAAGGATGAGGGATGTCTGATTGCCCATTTAGGCCCAATCCCAGTAATAGTTTTGAATATCCTTTGTTATTTCTTAGCTCTAAACTATTTAAAAGTAGGATTGGGCCTAAACGGGCAATCAGACATCCCTTAAGGTGTCCCAGATTGGAGAGGGTGTAGGTTGGGCTGAGGAATTTCATGCATCAGGCCTCTAGTATATATATATATATATATATGCCTAAGCAATCAGTTTACTAGCCGACTGGCTGACCAGCCTGTAGCTATGACATGCACTGACCACCAAGGGGCAGACACTCTGCACAGAGCTGCCAAGTGACAGCACCTTTGCAGAGTGTCCTCTTGCACTCCGGGACCCCTCAGAGGATGTTGGAATGCTGGTTTCAGCCTGATCTCACAGACCAGGCCAAGGAACCCCACTTGTACAAGTGACCCCACCCACTCTGCAGATGTCCTTCAAGCCCCAGCACCCCCCAAGTGTGGCCAGCTGGAAGGGACCATGGGAGGTTGGCTCCAGGGTGTGTTCAGCCTGTCTCGCCCAGTCTCACCCCACCAGCCACCTTCTAATTAATTTACTTTCAATGTGCATGAATCTGTGCACTGGACCTTTAGTAATTAATAATGATGACATTAATAATAAATGTTAATACTACCCTTTATTTAGCATCTCACAGTTACTTGTTATCTGTATTATTGCACATTTTTCAGCAGCTATTATTTGAAGTGGCTACACAAACTTGGAGGGAAGTAGCCTGCGTTGACTCATAATTTCATAGCTTACTGGAATTGGGCTTGATTCCTGTTTCTTTGACTGCTTGTGCTGCAGAGTGCTCATTAAATAGGTATTTCTTTCTTACCTTCTGCTATTGCTGACTCCTGAGATGGTGGAAGCTGTTGACTTGTTCTCTCCTGGACATGGTGTGGCCTCGTGCTCTTCCTGCTGTCTGCCCAGAATGATGCTGCTTGTGTTTCAGCTGTTCTGCAATTATGCTGGATGGAGGGCTCAGGGGGAAAGAACAGAGAAATCAGGTACAGTTGTACCTCGAGATACAGGTGCCCTAACATACCAGAATTTTGAGATACGAGCCGTCAAGCTAGCAATTCTTTACTTTGATATACGAGCAACATTTGAGATACGAGTAATCACGTGGATCGGCTGGCTGCACAGGACCCACGAGTTTACCACGACTCTAGCGTCTCACAGTTTCCCGCAGTCAGTGTGCTTGTTTACCTCATTGTGGGAGCATCTTTTGTGCATTTACATACTTTATCACATTTCTTTTTATAACCATGGGTCCGAAGAAAGCGAGTAGAAAGGTCAGTGCTCAGAAGAGGATGGTGTCTATTGAATTAAAGCGTGAAATCATAGAAAAATATGAGCAAGATGTGTGAGTGGCTGACTTGGCGAGGCAGTATGGGCATAGTACTTCAACGATATGCACTGTGCTTAAACAGAAGGAGTCAATAAAGGGTATAACGCCAGCTAAGGGCATTACAATAATTTCTAAGCTCCATAGATCTCTCCATGAAAAGATGGAGAATCTACTGATGGTGTGGGTGACAGAGAAGCAGCTTAAAGGAGATACATTAACACAGGGCATCATATGCAAGAAGGCACGAGCGATTTACAGTGATTTGCTGGAGCAGACCCCAGCATTTCCATGGACACAGCATCAAAAGATTCCTTTAAAGTCAGAGAGGCTGGTTTGATAACTTCAGGAAAAGATCCGCATTCACTCCATCGTCAGTCATGGTGAGGCAGCAAGTTCGGATGTGAAGGCAGCTGAGAATTACCTCAAAACTTTTTCCGAACTGATAGAAGCCAAAGGATATACCCCCCCAGCAAGTCTTCAACTGTGATGAGACAGGGCTTTTCTGGAAGAAGATGCCGAATATGACTTATATAACGGCAGAGGAGAAGGCGATGCCAGGCCACAAACCCATGAAGGATAGGCTAACTTTCGCACTGTGCGCCAATGCGAGTGGCGACTGCAAGATCAAGCCTTTGCTCATATACCATTCGGAAAACCCCAGCGTCTTTAAGTCACATAATATTTTAAAAGATAAACTGCAAGTTATGTGGAGAGCAAACCCGAAGGCATGGGCAATCAGGCAGATCTTTGTGGAGTGGGTAAACCTGGTTTTCGGCCCTTCTGTTAAGAAATATCTACAGGAAAACAACCTAACCATGCAAGCCCTCCTCGTCCTCAACAATGCTCCTGCTCACCCACTGAACCTCGAAGATGAACTCCTCGAAGAGTTCAAGTTTATAAAGGTTGTCTGCTTACCTCCCAACACCACTCCTATCCTGCGGTCCATGGATCAGGAGGTGATTTCTAATTTTAAAAAGCTATACATCAAGCACCTGTTCTGGCGCTTC
This sequence comes from Lasiurus borealis, assembly GCA_004026805.1. Classification (NCBI taxonomy): domain Eukaryota; kingdom Metazoa; phylum Chordata; class Mammalia; order Chiroptera; family Vespertilionidae; genus Lasiurus; species Lasiurus borealis. The sequence goes on along the minus strand of PVJN01010059.1, from coordinate 17,261 downwards.
TGAGGTGACGGAGAACACAAACCTCACCCTTCAAGAGTTCTGGAAGAACCACTTTAACATCGTGATATGCCTCAGAATTATTGATCAGGCCTGGCTGGGTGTTACAATGAGGACTTTGACCTCTGCATGGGAGAAGCTGTGGCCTGAGGCCGTAGCCGAAAGGACCTTCGAAGGATTCGAACCCCAGGTGCCAGTGGAGGAGCAGATAGTGTCTCTGGGAAAATCCTTGGGCCAGGAGGTGGATGAGAGACGTGAATGAGCTCATGGAGGAGCACTCTCTGGAACTCACCACGGAGGAGTTATAAGAGTTGCAGTCTCAGCAACATGCCGAGGTTCTCCAAGAAATTGGTTTCGAGGAGGAGCCAGAGGTGGAGGAGATCTCTACAAGTGAGATAAAGGAGATCTTAGGAATGTGGGAGAGGGTGTCACACTTTGTAGAAAAGAAACACCCTGAAAACATTGCTACTGGTCGTGCATTGGAGCTGTTCAATGAAACTTGCCTCACCCATTTCAGAAACATTCTGAAAGGGAGGAAGAGGCAAACATCATTGGACACGTTTTTTTTTTTTTTAAATTGGCCAAAAATGCAAAGACCAGTAGCAATTAAGTTCAGTTAAGATAAGTTAAGTTACATTCAGTTTAGGGATAAAGTGTAGCATTAAGAGTGTAATGAGTAGGTAAATACACTTTATAAAACCAGTTTATTCCTTGACATTCTCTTTTATTATGTTTTTATACAATATTTGTCATTTATAAATACATTTTTCTTATTCAAAAACACGTAACAAGAACAACTGGAGTGGCATTTTGGGGGCTGGAATGGATTAAGGGCATTTCAATTGATTTCAATGGGGAAATTTGCTTTGAGATACGAACAACTTGATATATGAGCAAGGTTACGGAACGAATTAAACTTATATCTCGAGGTACCACTGTATGTCCCTGGCACTTGAGCAGTAAAACAATAGACAAAGCTGCCATTCCTATGAAGAAAGTAAAATGGCCTCTTTCATTGCTTTCTCTTCTGAATATTACAAACATCTGTGTTTTACAGACAAATGGAGGCACAGAGACTTAAGGCATTTGCCCAAAGTCATAGAGCTCAAGAAGCTAGAATTCAAAATTCTAGATGGTTCTGGTTGTTTTCTATTATTTATCTGCCAAAAGGTACAATCAACACTCTAATTTTGTTTGTTTGCTTGTTTTTGTCTTACTTGGTGAAGTCAGGACTGAAGTCAAAGCTGGTCAGAGATGGGTACAGTAATAACACATGACAAATGTATCTATAGCATGACTATTTCCCAGGGGTTGTAGATTCAGTGTAAAATATGTCTACAGCAACCACAGGATCAGGTGATGCCCTTGTTCTTTCAGCGGGATTTCCTTACCATTACAATTGAGCAGTCAGATGTGGTCTGCAGCCATTCCCTTATCATCCTGTTCCAAGCTTCCCCAGTGCTAAAGTGTCTACAAACCCTCACTTAATTGCGGCTCACACAGCCATTCCTTCCTTCCTGTTCTCAACATGTAGTTGATCAGGAACACAGCATGTACCGAGTGCCATAAATCATGGCTAACTTGTTTGAATTAGTTCCCCTCCCAGTGGTGGGTACATGGCAGACTTCCCTCTGCTTTTCAGAGAGACCACCTGAAAATCATGTGGCTTCCAAATTATAAATCAGCACAGGCACACAACAGCATTCTGACAGCAGGACAATTATTATTCTAGAAATAAGAAATGCAAATATCTCTTCCCTCATTGCAAAGGCAACCAGCGGACTTGTTCTGTGATGTTGATCAATGACTTTAATCTATGCCTGCCCACAGTTTATAAAATCTGTTTGCCACCTGTCGCCCTTCTCTTTGGCTCAGGACTGAGGCAGAATTTGATTTCCCTAGGTGTCATAAGTCTTTGGGGCCACCTTGAAAAGGTGGCTATTAAAATTTAAAGTTTTGGAGAGCAATTTTAATAGTAGCTGTTTCACCTATAAATTGATTCCTGGAGATTTCAACACTTAGAGGCTGTGTGACCTTGACAAATTATGTGGCCTCTCTGAACCAATTTCTTATATGACAAATGCAAACAAAAATACCTACAGCAGAGGCTGGCTTTGGAGTTAAACCAGAAGAATTCATCATCTTGTATTTACTAGACTTTATTTAGTATTAGTGGGCCAAAGAATTAAGTAATAATTTGGTAAAAAGAGATGAAAAAGTGAATACATACTAATGGATCAAGCAAGGTAAAAGAAACATAAGAATGGATGCTTTACCAAAAGATTACTTGACTTTATTACATACATGGCAATTGACAAGCAGATCTGACTAAATAAAAAATGGATTATAATCACTAGAGGGAAAGGAGACCAGTCTGAACTAGATATTTGTTGTGTTTCAGTCACATAAGTTACCTCTGTTAGACTCCATTTTTCCTCAATCTCAAAATAGTCTCTGAAAACGTATCCTTGGAGGGACTGTTTTAGTAGCATCATTGGTAGTTAGGGTATAGGAAGATATATTCTAATCTTTACATTATATGCAATTTAGCTAAGATTACACTTTTGATGCAGGGTTCTGGGTATTATAAAAGACATGGTAGAAGAAATCCATTAGGGATCTTACTTATGTGACATGGAAGGCTTATTGGAGGGGTAGAGGCCATAAAATGCATTAATGTGCCAGGGGAGAGAAGGATCAGATCAAGCTCTCTAATTGGGAACAAAACTACAATTGCTGGTGCAACACTTCATCTTCCCTGATAACTCATTACTTGTTAAGGATTGTGTGTTATGATATCAAAAGGACTCTGAACTGTGTCATTCCAAGAATGTCTCTTCTCTATCTATGGACATTAAGAAGTTAATATAATTTTTGAGAACCCGGTGATCTTTCTGATATTAGCCCAGACACCATAGCAGATATTACACCAAGAGAGATACTTGCAATACTTAAACTTCAGTTACATCTGGTTGCAAGGAAGGTCAAGCAGTTATTTGAGGCCTCACATAGAAATTAGGACCAGAAATATTCTGGGTGACTGATGGGCCAGTTTATCTATCACAAAGAAGAGTAAGCAGAGAGGTCTGATCAAAGCTTTGGAGTCTGTATGAAAGAGCCTTGTAAATAGAAAGACTGGCCTCCTTTCCCTCTAGTGATTTTAATCCATTTGTTATCTATGAACACTTCCTTCATATTCAACTGGCTTGCTATCATCATAGGCAAAAACTGTGTATGTATACATGGGAAGGGAGTAGGAATAATAATGAGGGACATTCCTTGAATCTTTGAGGTTAATAAGAAAGTTAATGTGACCATAAAGAACTGACAGTTTGTATGCCCCCAAATTCATATTCAAGTGTAGCCCCTTATGCCATGGTATTTGGAGACAGGGCCTTTAGGAGGGCCCTATTAGGGTTATGAGGGTGGTATCTTCAGAATTAGATTAGTAACTTTACAAGAAAAATGCCAAAGGCTTCCTTTTTCTTTCTCCTCAAATAAGAGATCTTGTGAGCACACAGCACAATTCATACTTATCCATACCTGATACTGACCTTAAGGCAATAGAAGTTCTAAAAGAGTGAATTTTGTGTTTTGTCTGAAAAACACAAAAAGTAATGCTGGAATGAAAAAAGTGTATGTAGGAAGAGGAAACGAATGTGTAAACACTACATTCAGATCAATGGTGTCCACCAGGGTTCGGTTGCTGTGATGTTTATTCTGACTAAAACTGTTGAAAATGAATTTGTAGTCCTAGTCTGTTTTCTTTCTGCTTTAAAGTTTTGGCTTTAGTTCTTGGCCTCAGAAGAGGCTTTTGAAATTATATAAATGATGGAAGGCAAATTCATCATTTGTAATTATTAGTCTCACTCTATAAATGAAAAGAGAGGTTAAGAAATATCAAGAGATTAGTTCCTAGTGCCTCAGCTCATGAAAATTGGCTGAGATTTGAACACAAACACTTTTCCTAACATGACTTCCATCTCATTCTTCATGTTGCTATATAGGAGCTTGTTAGAGATTTAAATAGCATTGCCTTGTGAAGTTGGTAACCCCATAAAACTAAACAGCAAGGCAGTTGATGTTTCCTGGAAGCTGAGTCAGATTTGTCAGAGTGCCAAACTGCTGTCTTAGCATCATCATAGTTTGCTCACCTGCCCCAGGTTCTAAAAGCAATGAGGACCTTCTATATGTCATAAAAATATCTAATATCCTAGAAGGCACAATCATTTGATTCTACCGAATTTACTTTAATACCTAAGCCAAGCACAGCTTAGGCAAGGTTTAACTTTGCTCAGGAAGAGCTGGGGGCTGCCCACAGTGTTCCCCCGATGTCCAGGTCCAGGCAGTGCCTCCCCAGCAAATGCAGTCCATAGCTAAGCAAGCAGAGCTATTGCAGAAATTGCATGAAGAAGTGAAGGTTGTCCATGAACATATGTGTATTTATGCCATAAAAGCATTTGGGTTTTACCTGCTTCTTGTTACCACAGAGGCACAGTCAGTATCTGGCAGAGTAAAGCAGATAAATGGAATCCATTCCTTTTACAATTATATAAAACTAAGTCATGAATCATGAAGATACCTTGTAAATCATGCCACCTAGGGGACTGATGTCTCAGGGTTATCAGTGAAATTTGGTTGTGATCACAGTTAATGTGGGTGGGAACTTGACTGTTGGCCTTGGGCTCTGCACTCTTGTGTCTGGGACATGTCACACACTGAGTCCTTTCTCTTTCTATTCTTCTCCTTTCCCTCTGCTTTGGTTCCCTTTTCATTATGTAATTCTCCTATTTATTGTTAAATATTTTTTTATTATTTGTCTATTTTATGTACTCTCCCCCCTTTTCTCCTCTTTCATAAAGATTAAGAATATTCTCCATGTAATGTGTTCAATATAAAAGAGGTTCTGTTCATTTGCTTATTTGTTCCTATTCTCAGTGCTTGTGAAATAGAAACTCAGAGAGAGTATCTTATGCAACTTTACATTGCTATCTAGATGCATGCTGGGACTGACACTCAGCTTTCTTCACTGTCAATCTTGTGTGTTTGGTTTATTTTTGCAAACATACTCCATTTTTTCCAGTATTGTTAACACTTGTGGGCCATGACTTTCATTATACTATTGCTTATCTGACACCAATTTTCTCTCTTCTATATCTACATAAAGTCATAAAGAGTTTTAGTTATTGCTTCTCTGAACTTCCTAAAATTTTAAAAGAAGGGCTCATATAAATTTCATCAATGGAACCTTATGGCAACTAATTTTACCATTTATCAAAAGTTATTTGTTGTGATGTCTCATAAAACATGTTTTTCTAATTAGAAAAACATAAAAGTATATTTTCATCAACTATTGACACATTAATGACACAGATATCATATCATTAGCACATCTTTCTCAATTTATGTACACTCTGAACATCTCATTTACTTAATTCCTTCATCTCTTTATTTTGATAACTACCAATCACTATGTTGATTAGTCTAGATTACCCCACATTTTTTTGAGAAAAAGGATCAGATGAAAGGTTTTTTCTAGTGTTACAGGGTAGGTAAATCTATGCAGTAGTTCGGTTCTACTGTGTGTACTTAGGCCAGACTTTCCTAACTCCATCTCCTTTACCATTTCCTCTAAGGGATCTGAGAATAACTGGCAAGCTAGCAGGTAGCTTAACAAATTTTCTATTTGTTTGAGGGTGTATGGCTTTTGTGGATTGTCAAAGACCAAATGATAATAATGGTGAACACTGCTGTCCTAAAATCTGGTGTTGTTGCTGTTGGCTTCCCATATGCTCTTCTAAAGGAATCTGCCTGTCTTTCAGCCTTTCTTTCAGGTCCCTGGTCTACACGTTTCTGATAAGCTGACATGAAGAAGTATATATGGTCAGCTACAGTTTTCTTCCAGGAATTTGAAATAGGAAATGCTGAAATAAGTCTCTCACAGTTAGGTAGATCTGTAACAGAAAGATGAAAAAGCAAGACACACCTTGTCCTGATTCTAAATGAATAAGAATGCTTATTATTTAGTGTAATCACATATAAAATTTTTCATTAAGAGATAAACACCAAATTGCAAGAACATCTCATGTACTACTATACTCCAAAATAAATATTGCATTGAGCCCTTTTCCAATATACTTCTGATTCCCTAATGAGAACAACTTTACCTCAGAATTTTGCAATATTGACATCTACAGACACATACCAAACCTTGTAGATATAATAATTATGAAAAGTAACTTGTGTTTCTCTATTAGCAACTTTCTTTTCCTCTAAAACCTCAATGTTGTTCAGAGAACTTGGGTTTCCTGAAGGGTGGACTTTCTCTGAAACTAACATGTAAAGTAATCTTTTTTATTATACGTTCAACATTTTCTTCAATTCCATATTTTTATGTGCAAAGATTATGAGTAAAAAGTCTCATAAAAAAACAGAGCTTTAGAATTCCAAGTCAATATCAGTTTTATTCCACATACTCACTTAAAATCCACACCCTCTTTTGATAAAAAATACAATGACCTGTTCCTTACAACCAAAGATTATATATTAACTGAAATGTATCCCAAAAAGTTGAGAGAGTCTGATCACCTTTAATACTAGGAAGAGTGCACAGGATACTTTGTTCATGGGAGGTCCCCAGTGAACTGAGGATCTTTGCCTATAAATCAAAATGAAGTGAATTATGAAGCATCATAGTGCAGACCTACTTAAAATTATTGCAAAGTTGATCTTTCAATCAAATTTCTTATGAGTTTCAAGAAGTGTATAGTATAGCACTGCCTCCCAAACCCTAGTTCATGGACCACTGTCCTTTAGTGAAGATTTGCATAAAAATTAAGGAAAAAAGTATTATGTTACTTTTTATGAAATAAATTTTGTAAAAATTAAAAAAGTGCTTATTTAAAATTTGGCTTTTTCTATATTCTATAGATCAACATCCTTCCTTTTATAAAAAAGATTGCAATATTAAGTAGTGCTTTTTTCCCCTCAATATCTTGATTTGGCCTAATAAAATATTGACAATTCAAAAGTACATTTTAAATTTTACTAAAAGGTAAAGTTCAAATTATCAGACCACTGATGCATAGGGCATTGAATCAAGTGACAAAATGTGTTTTGAAAGTTTGGGGATCAATTTCCAAATAAAGGACACATGTCCCCAAAGCCAGCCCAGGGACTAGTAACACAGAATGAAGACCTGCTAGGAAAATACCAATGTGCTTGAGTCATGAGACTGCAACAGAAACCACCAATAAGCTATCCATACAATTATCAAAGGCTTTACAATAAGGGGATTTTGAGGTATTTAGGGTGGGAATTCTAGAGTCAGGGCTCTAGAAAACAGATTTTAGAGCACAGAGCAGCACAGCCACAGTAACCAGAAGCAGTGTGTGCTGAGTGTATTTCTTCTTCCTGTACTGGAACTCCATATTGTTGCCTACATGATGCAATCATCTCCCAGCTGGAGATCCCATGGCCCCAGGAGCTGGAAGTACTTTCCAACTGGGTTTTGTTCTGTGCAGAAACAGGTGTTTTTGAAGTGATGAGTAAAAAAATTTCACTGATCCTTACAGAGTCCCACAACTGAAGGGAATTTTGGACGTGCCAAGTTCCAGAGGCAGTCTTAGTCTTGACATGTCCTAAAACTAAATCACATTACAATAGCAGGAGTGTAGCCAATGTAAATAAGCATATCAGGACCAACTCATTAAAAATAGCAGCCCAACCCTTTCTGATGTCTATTTAAACTGAGACCAATCATGTTGGGTCTGCTGGATATTTCACAGTGTGTGCTGTACTTTATTTTAGTAGAAAGTCAACATTTTGTTCTTTTAAAATATAACTTTTCTTTGTAGTTACAAAAGTAATAAAGATTATAAAAACTTGAGGAAATACAGAATAACACAAAAAGGAATATAAAAATGTTATATATCCTTACCTATAACAGTTTAATTCTAGATACTGAATTCCACTATTTTGATTAGAAAGGGGAAGAGGAGAAGATGGAGTCTCTAAACATGTCCCTTTTTTTGTTTCTTGTAGTCTTTCTCACTTTGCAGTAGTACTATGAACCCTTGTCAAATTTAGGCCAGAAGGTGACACAATAATTTTAACTTTGGCATCTTGGCTTCAACTCATGTCTTAACCTCTTGAGTCTCTGTTTCCTTTCCTTTTATAAAACAGATAGACTTGTTTTTCATTGCATTTTTGGATGGAGATGTCCTTAGATGTTCATTGCACAACCAAGTATGGGCCTTAAATTCTCACAGGGGCAGGTGAAACAGGAATTGGGGGGGGGCTGGGTGAAAAGACAAGTTTTAGGAAATTTTAGAAATTAAGAGGACCATGGAGAGCAGCAGAAGGTATATTTCCATTGCATAGGGAAACTGAAAAGCTGCAACAGATACATTTCCATAGAATGAGGGAGCTGGGAATAGCAGGTCTGTATTTACAAAATAAAGAAAAGGAAGCCCATGATCCAGACAGAGAAGAAAAAAAGCCCAAAGGGAATAGGAAAACATAAGGAAGGAGGGTGGGGAGAACCTCATATGTTCCATGTGAGATTTGACCTTCGAGCCCAGGAGTTACTATATTAACCTGACCAAGGGAATAGTGAACAATCAGAGGGGATATCAAGGCACCAGGATCTGCAGCCTTTATAATCCCTAGGGAAAAGAAATTCAATGGGACTCTTCCTCCTCCCCACATGTGAGTCTGTATAGTACTTGTTCTTTAATAAATTTTCACTTTTGCTATACCACTTTCTGTCCATAGATTCATTCTTAGATTCCAGCAGACAAAGAATCCGGGTTCTAGTCTAAAAATTCTTCATTACATGGGACCAGTATGGCCATGACATGAGTTTTCTAGACTAGATTCCTAAGACAGATGCAGACAGGGACAAACAGTTCACTGAAGGGAGGAGAAGTTCCACTCCAGGGTGGGAAAATGGCAGTTCATGAAATGAAATGTCACTGGGGAAATGTTCCTAAACTTGAGACCAAACTTCTGTGGTAAAAACAGAATATAACGGAACTGGTACTGTTAGAGAAAATCAGAATAACCAAACCATGCTCAGAGAGTTTGGAGTTACATTTAATACGCCTGGGTCCAGAGGAAAATGTTTCTCAAATTCTGGGCCCCAACATGCAGAAATTTTCCCTATTTATATGTTTTTACCTTCTTTGTCTCCCAAATATGGAATGTTTTCTGCCCCTTTGCAAGTTCTTTATATATATATATTTTATTATTGATTTTTTACAGAGAGAAAGGGAAAGAGATAGAAAGTCAGAAACATCGATGAGAGAGAGACATCGATCAGCTGCCTCCTGCACACTCCACTGTGGAGATGTGCCTTAAAGCAAGGTACATGCCCCCAGCCAGAATTGAACCTGGGACTTTTCAGTCCGCAAGCCGATGTTCTATCCACTGAGCAAACCGGTCTCGGCCCTTTGCAAGTTCTTAAAGGGCCCCTATGTGCTGAGGCCTTGAGACCTCAACCAAAGACCTGGCCTGGTGCCAGCACTGATAATTTTGTCCAGGGAAGGTTTAATGGCCTCTCTGAAGTGAGAAGAGTCTCATTTTCCTTATTATTTAAGCAAGCAAGCATTTACAGAAACCAATAGCAAGGTTAAAATTTCAAACAGCCATTTTTATATAAGATGGATGCCTCATTTCTCCCTCTTTTATGTACAAGTCAAATCATTGACTCTTGGTCATTGTCAAGAAGGGAGTTATATTTACCCCTTAAGACTATAATTTTATTTTTCTGTCTAATAAAGTTAGTGGGCCTACTTATAACATAAGGGCCCAGAATGAGGGCCAGGAATAATCTTAGAGAGTCTGAAAAGTCTTGGTCTCTATTTTTCATGAGCTTCTTAAGCCAGGTGTGATGAAGTCACATTGGAATTCTGTTGACCTTGACTACCATGGAGATGGTCCTTTCCAGGTAGGAGTCAGTCCTTAGGTGGCAAATTTCTGTACCCAGAGTCACCAGGGTGGAAGGGATGAATCATCAGAAGTTGGTACAGGCGGATCATCTCGGATATGCTTCTGGATTGCTTCCTGGGTAGACTGTAAGAACTTGAATTAAGACTGGTTATAGATTTCAGCTTTTCTAAATTAGGTAGATCAGGGTCTGGAAGAGTCACTAGAATCTATAGAGACCCCACTGGTTTTAGGGCAGCCTCCAGGGCAGCTTCATCTGTGGCCTTCATCCAGCTGCTGTGTGGCCTTACCTGCAGTATCTGATGAGTTAGGTGAATCCCACACTTGCAGCAACTTCACCTGAATCCACAATGCAAAATCTTCCTTCACATTTTCTCAGACCTCATTCTTCACACACATCCTGCTTCGTTTTCTTTCTGTCCCTCAAGAATTTTTGTCTTTTTTTTTCTCTCCAAATCTTCTCCTATCTACTAGCAGTGTCTCTCTCTCTTCTTCTAGAGCTTAGCATACAGCCTTGGCTTCCAGTCAGCCCTGCCCTATGCAGCCCCTGGGTCTTCAGTGCCTCTTGGTAATACTTGCAGCTGTCTCTGTGTGCACACATGTGCAAGCCTCTAGACATCTGCCTTTCCAGTTCCCTTGTGCTCCGAGCCCCATGTGAGTTTTGCCCAGAACTGGGGTTCAATGCCGTAGAATAAGGCATTCTGTGCAGTTGGGAGTTTCCATCTCCCTCCCGCCAGAGGAAGCCAGCCAGGCACTCCAACACCCACTCTCTCCATGTGTGCGTCTCCTCTGAGATTTTTTTGCAGCTCCTCCGAGTCTCTGTGAGCTCCTCTCTTTTCCTCTAGCTGTAGAATTTTCACTCAGTCAACTTTCCTATGGCTCTGGATGATGTCCATTCTGTCTTTCAGTTGTAATCTTGAAATCGTTGCTCAAGGCAGCAGTTTTGGTGTTCACCTATGTCGCCATCTTGGTTTCTCTCCACCCTAGTAGGAGGACTACTGAGATGGGTTTTAAGGCCTCCTACTCATTGCAGTGCAGATGCTTAGGGATTCTGCAGGGACACAGAGGCATCATTATTGCTCCCGTGATGATAGGGCATGGGCCTGATGCTTCAGTGTTAGCCATTTTCAGGGCTCCCAAGCAGGATATGAGGCTTTTCCTTGGCACTCTTATTGGCTTCAAGTCTTCAGAGTTCAGACAGGGCTCTTTAAAATATGATACATGAGTCAAAGTTTCTGGTCAATAAAACAACTATTGGAAACTGGTCTTATTGAATCTATGCAAAGAAATGTATCGCCATGATTTATTAAGCATTGCCAAATTTCAGAGGAATTATATAAGGAGAAAAATTATACTGACCTGCTTTAAGATCTCCTGATTTTCCTTGTCAGTCTTTTTTATGCATTCTTCAGAGTAATATAATTGTCTTTAATTGACAAGGAGAAATTCAAAATATGTCTATATCCAAATAGACAATTATAGCTGTCCTAGTAGTAGGGTTCCCCCTACTTGACTTGTCCTTAAAATTTCATATGGTCTCTGGGAGGGGTTACATGCCCTCTGAGAAAGGACTAAGGAAGCTTTACAGGGTCTCATATGTCACAGGACCTCACGGGGTACTCACCACTTCCCTCTGTTCCAAATAGGCCTTCCCCAGTTTCTTAAAGTTGAGGTTTGTGCCGCACCTAACATGGTTATGACCACCCAGGCCTGTAAGACAGTATACAGGCTGCCAACTGCCTTTCAATAGAGACCAAAACCAGATGGGTATTTTTCTTGTCCATTTGGGCACTTGCCTTTTTGTCAACTGCATTCAAATCTGTAAGGTTAATGCAATATTATTAACACAATGAAGTATAATGTTGGCACTGTGGTAACCTTAGGTAGCCAAATCTTCTGTTCCCATATATGACACATGGTAGGGCTATATAAATACCTTAGGGAGATGACTAAGGTCTATTCTTGACCTTCTAACTAAAGCAAAATTGTATTTATCTTTCTGGAATCATGTCCATGAAGATGCAGACATTATCTAAGTCTATTATAGAGTTTTCTGCAGGGGACTGTCAGGGCTGTACATGGTGGCCAGTTCTTCTTTTTAGCCACAAACACGGCCTGTCTAATTTCTTAAAATTTATTCTGGCACAGGAGAAAGTTGTTTTGCTGTAACAAGCAGCTTAACCCCTACAAAACTGGGCTTGAAAATCTGCCTAGAAAGCTGTAATTTATAAGTTTAACATGTGGCCTTAGATCTTTCCAACTCTACAGGATCTCCGCCATCTCTCAGTTAGACTCCCCTCTTGGAGAATCTCAAGGTCCTGAAGGCTCCCAGGTCCAGGGAGAGTGCCTTTCCTTTGCTCTTTAACTTTAAGCTGCCAGTCCAAAACAGCCAGAGTTGCAGTTAGAAACAGCTTTGCATATTGCAAAGTGCTTCTGTGGCAGTGGCTTGGATATTAGGCACTTGTCTTCCCACCAGTTCCCTTTGTGGCAGAGCAGCGACCAGGCCTTTCCTAAGGAAGTGCACTGGAAAGGGATCTCAGTCTCTCCTCTTCCAGCAGCAACAGGTACTGGAACCTCTCAGTACATTTGCAAACAGGGAGCTTTCACTAGCTCTATCTGCTGCTTTTACAGATACTGGGCTCACTGCTCTATTCCTGGGGCTGCTGAAAGGCCAGTGGCAGTCACTGGCCTCTGGTTGAACTGTTGTAGCCAGTAAGCCGAAGGTCTGTCTTATATTGCTTGTTGTAAAATGCTCATTATACACTGGGCAACAGCGGGGCAGCTCTAGTATCAGGTATATATCTACTGTCCCCATTTTTTTTTTCTTCCAGGGTCACTGTAGGCAGCTCAGGCATCTAGCCCCCCTTCTTTCATTTGACTCTCCCGGGCTGAGCATGCCCAACTACTAGTTTTAAATCACCAGGGCAACTAGATTAATTATGCTTGCAGAAAACTTGCAACCTTGAATCTAGTGAAGTTCTGATAAGACACCTGGACCAGACCCCTATGCCAGCAGAATGGTTTGGAGCCAGTAAAAATCAACAAAAACCTATCTCTGCCTGCTTCGTGATTAACTGCTAACACCCTTCCTCCTGTCTTTTCTGAATTAACCATTTACTCTGTCCTGAAACAAGGCAAATGGTCTGAGATCCAGTATATTTAGGCTTAAGGATATTTCTTTCTTTCTGTAACCATTGTTTTTCCTCATAGATTTTTCCTGTTCATTTTAAGCCTCTAGAGTATCTTAAACCTTCCTTCTTTATTACTCTTTAATTCTCTGACCATTCCCATTCCCTAGTGTAGTTGCTTGTCTCCCTTTCCTATTGTGAATGAGAGGGAGACATTTCCTACAGAGGGGAGAAATAAGAACAGTGGGAGTTTCAGAGAAAACTACAGACTACCGCTGTAGTAGGGCTCCCTTTTGAAGCCCGAGGAAAAACGACTCTTAGTCAGCCTAGAAGATAAGGTTGTGTAGGGAGATTTCTTGCGAACTGGAAGCCTGGATGACCTCCTGAAAGAAAAGATCTTCAATCCAGTTACAGATGCTATTGGAATCAGGATGAGGGAGGAAGGGAAAGACCAGATTATGTCCTCTATGAGGATAACTCCATCCTTAGTTCAACCTTAGATGGCTCATGTTTGACTATGATGTCACAGGCAGGGACAGGGCCTGTAAATCTCTCTGTCTTGCAGAGCTGTAAGCTTTGTCCCTGGAAGTCTCCAACCATCAAAAGAGACAAGAAAGCCATAAATAAAAGTTCTTTGTTCTTTGAAAGGTCACAAATTTACGCCTAGGACTTTAAAATTTAATATAGCAAATTCACAAATCAGAATAACTGAAACCCTTCTTTATACAAAATTAGAGAGGAATTTGTATTAGCTAAATGGGCTGATTCCCTCTCTGACAGAGAGCAAAAACTCAGAAAAAGAATTCCAGCAGCTGCTAAAGACTTTTGCACTCTGTCACTGGCAGGTCAATCCCATCTTTAAAAAAATTAAACAATAGAAAGAGATAACAAATACTCTCCTGTGTACAGCCAGAAGGCACAAAGTAGCTTTGGCCACACACAGACCAGTTAATGAACAGATAATTATTCCAAGACAGAAAAACATCCATGCTCACACTCTCTCAGTAGACTAGCCCAGATTGGAGCTGAGTAGATAATGCCCAACTCCCCAGATGGACATGAGAGCACTCCTGGCACCCATGCCCAGACCAGAATTCTCAACCAACGTCTTGGTGAGAATTTTACCAAAGGAGTTAAGATTGCATCCAGTCCCCCTTCTCAGTAGCAAAGTGGTAGTCTTCCACACAAACGAACAGCAGAGTGAACTCATAATTCCTTAATCGAATCTAAATTCACTCACCTCTGGAGTCCAACATTTATATACTAGCTAGTCCAAGTTTTTACTTCTACCAGATATTTACCCAGTTTAAACAGTCTACCTGACACCTGATTCCTGATACCTGAGGAAACTCCAGCTTCTGGGGAGGTGATCAAGCTCCCCCTTCCACTCACTGGAGTGGGCCAAACTGACAGGGCCCCTACCTTACAGATTCTGTCGACAGGTCCAGAAGTGTCCATCCACTCTCTCCAGATGCTGGCTGGGTCCTGGGCTGAGGTCCGGGAATCCCCCTCATTCAATTCTGCTAAATCAGCAGAGTGGTACCTCCCGGAGGCCTATCTGGCTCCGCCAGGCCCCAAACCCAGTCTATTCACTGGAGGCTAAAAAGCCAAGTATGGGTTGGTTTTCCCAGAATCTCAGGGAACCAAAAATGTTACAGAAAATCGGAATAACCAAACCATGCTCAGAGAGTTTGGAGTTACATTTAATACGTGTGGGTCCAGAGGAAAATGTTCCTCAAATTCTGGGCCCCAACATACAGAAATTGTCTATATTTATATGTTTTTATCTTCTTCATCTCCCAAATATAGAATGTTTCCTGCCCCTTTGCAAGTTCTTAAAGGGCCCCTATGTGCTGAAGCCTTGAGACCTCAACCAAAGACCTAGCCTAGTGCCAGCACTGATAATTTTGTCCAGGGAAGGTTTAAAGGCCTCTCTGAAGTGAGAAAGTCTCATTTTCTTTATTATTTAAACAAGCAAGCATTTACAGAAGCCAATAGCAAAGTTAAAATTTCAAACAGCAGTTTTTATATGAGATGGATGCCTCAGTACAAAGTCCATTTCTGCAGGTACCAGACTGCTACACTTAGGCAAGTTACCTCAAGATTTGTTACTTCTATTTGTGAATAAGTAATGAAAGTTTATAATCATACCTTCCTCATTGGATTATTTTCAGAATTCCATTGGGCAATTCCTTTGCATACCATTTGGTACAGAAAGACATGCTTAATAAAATATTTTCCCCTCCTTTCTGTCTCCTTACTGCAGATTTATAATCTATTGAGGTCTGGAGTTGAGGAGTGATATGTTTGAAGTAATTTTTCCTTAGATTTATTTTAGTATAATGTGTGACTATATCCTGTTTCTTACCTGAGAGTTACTAACCCCAGGTTAGCAATATTGAAGGTGTTACCATGGCTACCGCTATCCTGTGACTTCAGGTAGTGATAAAGCAGCAGGAGGCTGAGTCTATGCTTTCATGCAGATGTTCTCAAAACCATAGACAACGAAGGGAGAGCTTTGGGAGGACACCTGGGTTTGAAATTCCAGGCCTTTAATGAGCCATATTGAAATCAGTCCTGTGATTTTCGGTCACTGTGTTTTACCAATTCAGTTTACAAAAGGCAGCAACACCTAGGCATATTGCTTTTCTCCCACCCCATCCCATTCATTGCATGGTGTTGATTCTTCCTTTTTAGTCCAGATACTTTTGATATTTTAACCTGGAACCACACAAGGCCAACACTTAAAACAGAACTGATTTATCAATACAATAAAAAACTTCAACCTGAAAGGCAAAAATAGCAAAACCATGAATTCCCTTCCCAAGCATTGCTCAAGCCATTTAACTTGTTATCTCATCACACCTTTCCAGCTATTGTATGGAGTAACTGACATTTCCTCTTTACAGAGGTATGTATTTTGCCTGGGGTCATGGAGTTAGTAAGTTTCTGAGCCACTATATGAGCCTGGGACTATTGAATGGCAAAGCTAGCCCTATTTGCCTTACAATGACAGACATTCAATAAAAATTTATATAGCATTAAAAGCTGCCTGTTACAACCAGCCAATATTGTGTCAGTTTTTTGTTTGTTTGTTTGCTTGCTTTTTCATCAGCATAGTATTCATCACTGTACCTCTTTCAGCATGACCGGTATTTGAAAAATATATACCTACGGAAGCAAAAGATGTTGCCTGTTGCATATCATGTCTTGTAAGATTGCAAAAATCAGGATTGGGCCTGAGTTAACACAGCTCAGCTTAAAATCATATCCCCCAGTTACATCCTGTAATTACAGACTCAGGATTGAGAACAGAGCATAAACTCCTAGGATGCTGTGATCCAGGTGCAGGCTGATAATCTTGTGTAACAAGACAGCCTGTAGCAAAATTGTGACTGGAGACATGGTCCTGATGTCTCCAGAAACTAACCCAGAGATAACCATCAGTCCCATCCATTATCGAAACCCCATGGTAACCAGAAATATGCGGAGTCTGTAGATTGTGAGATGTGTGCAGGAATGAGGAAATAAAACTCTGTATAACCCTGTTGCTTGTCACATAGTATATTAGCTCAGCTTTGTATGGACTTGGGGCTCTTAGCCTCTGCTCTGTTTTCAGAGTATGTTGTGAGCCCCAGCATGCTGGTGAATAAACCCTTTGCTGTTTGCATGAGAACGTCTCTTGGAGCCTTCCTTTGAGCGGCGAGCATTTCGACCCTAACATGTGGAGGTTCCACGGAGATCAGCTCAGGCCGCCCTGGAGGCCCTCAACAGACGTTTCTCGGGGTAAGTACAGGCGCCTTTTTAGTACAGTGATCGCTTAGGTTCTGGTTCTGGTTCTGGTTCTGGTTAGGGCTGGCAAGGTGGCTCTCGGTGAGGAGCGTGAGCTTCCTCCAACTACGGCTGACAGACGTGTCCGGGAGCTGCAGGCCACGTCCCCGGGGGACGCCCTGGTGGAGGTAGGAGAGCTCCAGGGACGCCTGGATGTCTCCCATCTGGTGAATTCTGATGAATTCTGATTCTGTTGCCAGCTAGGTCAGTTTTGCCAGCAAATCCGTTTTGGTTTCTGTCTGAACGTGTTGTGTTTGTAATTGTTGTCCTTGTCCTAACTGTTATTGTCTGTTTGTCTGTCATCATAGGTCAAACTGCCTCGACTCCCTTGTCTCTGACCCTAGACCATTGGTCAGA
>PVJN01010058.1:42974-58866 GCA_004026805.1 Lasiurus borealis | reverse complement strand
TTCTTCTGCGTTTCTTCTTGCTGCTTCTTCACTTCCTCTAGGGTTTTCTTCATTTCCTCTTGGCTCTTCTTCCCTTCCTCTGTGCTCTTGTCGATTTTGTCTTCCAATCTTTTAAACCAGCTTATGATCGCTTCTCTGAACTCTTTCTCTGGCTGGCTTGTTTCTGCTTCTATTTCGTTTACTTCCTTTTCTGGTGAAAACTGCCTTTCTGTGTTATGTGGGCTGTTTCTTTTTCTGCCCATGGTCTTTCTTCTCCGGGTGTCTGGCTATGTAGTTCTCTCACCTACATTGATTGAGCCGCACAAACTACAACACGACCAGGTACTGCACAATTGGCGTTGAGTAAAATGTATTTAGGATGTTAATAATCACAAATAAGGTGACCACCAATGAAGGATAAATTAGGGGTAAATAGAGAAAGAAGGAGAGGAAATTGGGGAAAAAAGAAAAGAAAGAAATGCCAAATCAAATTGGGAGATCGAGAGAAAAAAAAAAAAGATAAATAAATGATCAAAAAAAATAAAATACAAGAAAATAAGTAAATAAAAGGTGAAGGAAGGAGGAAGAAAAAAAGTCACAGAGAAAAGAAAGCGTATAAGAGAGAAAGGGGGAAAAAATATAGATGTCAAGAGGCAACTCCAATAGAACCGTCACCAATCCCAATAAAGGCCAGCAACCCGTACCTAGAGCTTAATGTAAACTGCAAATAGCAACTGGTATTGAGGGAGGTGAGGGAAGAGAGAGGTAGAAAACAAAGCAAGCAAAAAGACAAATAAAACAAGTAGAATAAACTAAAAGAATCTCACAAGAAATTTCAAAAAATCGATATAATCACTTTTTAGGCAAACAGCCCAACAAAAAGATTTAGAGAAAAAAACAACTTTTTGGCTAATGAAGGAAGAAGAGAGTGGATTTGTAGTAGGGGATTTGAAATTAGATATATAAATGGGGTGAAATTTCAACTAGTTAAAGAGAAAGAATAGGGAGAATCTAAAGTTGGAAAAGGGAGACATAATTAAGATGACAAAATGGGGAAAATTAGGAGGAAGGTGTCGGCATAAAGGTAGGGTTGAGTTGGAGTAATATTATGCTAAATGAAAGATGAAAATAGAATGTAGAACTCTAATCCCTAAACAAAATAAATAGAAAACAAAATTACAGTTTTTTTTCCAAAAAGTAGAATACTAATATTAAATAATAATACTAGTTTAAAACAAAAATGCAATAGTTAAAAAGGAAAAATCAATTGATGTGGAAAGAGAAAAAATGGTCTTTTGATTAAAATATGTGAAAATGAAAAATAAAATAAAATAAAGAAAAGAAAGAAAAAAAAGGAAAAAAATGGAAAAAAAAGGAAAAGGGGAAAAAAAAAAGAGAGAAAAAAAAATTAGATGCTCCTTTACTTCCACTATTATTCTGTGTGTCCTCCACTGTGTGGCAGTGTTTCAGAATTGATCTCTGAGACAAAGCAGGGAACCTCTCCAGGCTGTGCTCAGTTCCTGCTACTCTCTGGTTCTCCAAGCCAGTCCCTGGGGGTTTTGTAGCCGGGACACTGTAATAACACCCAGGCTGTCCCTCCGTCCCAGAAAGAAAGTAGAAGAAGAGAAAAAAAAGAAAAAAAAAAAAAAGAGGAGTCGTTCTCCAGAGCTCTCCTCCGTCAACAGCTCAGAGGGCTTGCCTCCACACTTAGGGATCACGCCCTGCCCACCTCTGGGAGCCTCTCCAGTGGCAGCTTTCCCGCAGCCAGGCTCCCAAGGCGTACGCGACTCTGTTGTGTGAGGGTAGGAGACCTCACCCCGACCTGGGCGAAATCTGACCCTTCCTCGCGCTGCGTGGATCTCCGATTCCGCAGCCCGCACGTCCGCGCTGCCTGGAAAGCCGTGCTCTGTGTCCCCGGCTGCTCGGGGTGCCTCCGTCAGCCGCAGCTTTCAGACCTCCCTTTTATCCCAGGCGCAGTTTGATCTTACCGTGTGCTCCGTGGATCTCTGAGTCCGCTGCGTGTCTATGGATTTTTGAGTCCGCTGCGTGTCCGTGCTGATTGGAGAGCAGAGCTCTGGGTCCCCGGGTCCCCAGCTGTTTGATGTGTGCGCAGCTGCCGGCTTCAGATGGCTGCAGACATCCACCTCCCTCTGAAAGATGGCGCGGTCTCCGCGCTCCTGCCGGGGGTTCGGGCGGGCAAAAACCCTTTGCAGTGGGGTTGCCCGGCTGGGAGAGCCCCGTCCAGCAGTTCCCCGCTTTCTCCTGGTGGATAACTGGCTCCCAACTTGCCTCCAATCACTCCCAGTGCGACTCCCAGCCGCTCTCTCTCCCTCTGCCCAGCGACAAAGCTCCAGGTGCGTCTGTTTACTCCGCCGCCATTTTTTCTCCCAGCAAGATTTAATTTTTTAAAAAATTAAAAAAAATTCTGGAGATTCAACCATTATTGGAGATAGCATTAGCACATATGTTCTCCCATGTAGTGGGCTTTCTTGTTGTTTTGTTGATGGTTACTTTTGCTGTGCATATGCTTTTTATTTTGATGTAGTCCCATTTGTTTATCTTTTCCTTAGTTTCTATTGTCCTAGAACAGTAGGCAAACTCATTAGTTAACACAGCAGCGAACCGTGGCTCATGAGCCACATGTGGCTCACAACTGCAGTTTGCCAACCACTGACCTAGGTTAGCTAGCCCTTAGTCAACTTCCAGATGTTGAAAAAATCCTGTAAAACTAAATAGCTTAAACTATACTAGATCAGCCAGTCCCTAACAGATTCACAAACACCTGAGTTAAATAAATGCCATTAAGATTTTTGTGTGATTATTTGTTATTTAGCAGTAACTAATCAACTTAATAATACATTTTAATGTATGATGGGATATCAACCCATTATATTTATTTACTAATTTGCAAAGGTATTTTGTAGCTATTCTTGGCTGTTTATCCTGGTTTACTTAAGAATGTCGATATTTGTGTTCATGTCTTATCTTTCACTTTGACCCATTTTAACTCTAAGATATTTTTGAAAGCAGATGCTGAAACCGGTTTGCTCAATGGATAGAGTGTTGGCCTGCAGACTGAAAGATCCCAGTTTTGATTCCAGTCAAGGACATGTATCTTAGTTCTTGGCACATTCCCAGTAGGGGGCATGCAGGAAGCAGCTGATAGATGTCTCTCTCTCATCGATGTTTCTAACTCCCTATCCCTCTCCTTTCCTCTCTGTAAAAAATCAACAAAATATATATTTTTTTTAAAAAAGAAAGGAAGCAGAGACTATAGTTGGTTCATTTGTAGTAGTATCCATCACAATAATAGCTCAGAGCTTCTATGCTCATAATGATACTCGCTATAGATGCAGCCTATACTTAACTGAGTTTCATTTTATTCTGTAGTCTTTTCTCCATCATAGCAGTGGCTATTATAATTTACTAGAGGCCTAGTGCATGAAATTCGTGCATAAGGGCTGTCCCTCAGCCCATTTTGCACCCTCTCTAACCTGGGACCCCTCAAGGGATGTCCAACTGCCCGTTTACACTGGGTTCCAGGTTAAACAGGCAGTTGGACATCCCTCTCACAATCCAGGACTGATGACTCACAATTGCTTGCCTGCCTGCCTGCCTGATTGCCCCTAACTGCTTCTGCCTGCCAGACGATCATGCCCTAACCACTCCCCTGCCAGCGTGATTGACACCTAACTGCTCCCCTGCTGGCCTGATTGACCCTAACTGCCCTCTCCTGCCAGCCTGGTCCCCCACAACTGCCCTCCCTCTTCAGGCCTGATCACCCACAACTGCCTTCCCCTGCCAGCCATCTTGTGGTGGCTATCTTGTGTCCACATGAGGGCAGCAATCTTTGACCACATGAGGTCAGCCATCTTATGTGTTGGAGTGATGGCCAATTTGCATATTACCCTTTATTTAGATAGGATATCTGTCTGAGACCAAATATTGTTTTCACTAGGTGGATGTAATTGTTCTCACTAGGTGGATGTAAACGGAAGGCCAGAAGGCTGACAAACCTTAATTTCTCTGAAAGGTCAGAGTTGATTACTCATTGTTAGTTGAAACTATCTGTTTGTGTCATGTTAATTTCTGTTATTTCCTGCCTAAAGACTAGGGGTGTGTCTTAAAGCCTTAATAAAAGGGAGAAAAAGGCCAGAGAAAATAGCAGTCCTTCCCACTAGAGGAAGGCTCTTGCCTGGCCCCCCAATATCGCCAAATTAATATTTTCTAGTCTCTCATTTCGTTTGCGTGCGGCCTCCTTCAGAACCCGAACCCTGACCCAGGAACCCTGAACCACGCGGGACATGGAAAGAGGTTCCCACAGATATCAAATAGCATATGCTGTATTGTGTTATATAGTATTCATAATATATAGGAGCTATGTAACTAGTTTTCATCTCTCCATTTTCCCATTTTACTTTAGCTTACTTATCCAAATTACCCTGGCATCGCCCTTAATTTTTTTATTTTTATTTCAAGAAATTAAGTAATATTTGTGTATATATGAAGATATTTGTAGCAGGTGGACAACACTGATTCAGCTCAGTAAATAAGAATATTTACAGATTTTTCATGGGATTTTAATGGCTTCATATGTAATGCTCTTATATAATAACAATGTAGATTCATTATTCATAACATATGAATTGAATTTCAAAATTGTTTGGCTTTTGATTTTTGCTTGAAGAAAAGAAAAAGAATATCATGGCCTGGTGCATATATGATCAATGTAATGCAAATAATTTTCTTATTTCTTATCTCTCTCTCTATGTATACACATGTATACGTATATACATATATGCATATATACTGTATATATATTTTCTTTTTTTTAGAAAGATAAACATTTATTTGTTGTTCTGCTTATTTACACATTCCTTGGTTGATTCTTGTATGTGCCCCAACTGAGGATCAAACCCACAACCTCACGGTATCAAGAGGACACTAACCAACTGAATTTCCTGGTCAGGGTACAATGAATTTTCTTGAGTGGGAATATATTTTTAATATTTATATCAGGATTTGTTGGATCCATCTTCCACTTAATATTTATCCTGCTGGAGGTTTTTACTGACATTTTATCTTTTGATGCACCTTTCCCTCCTTCCATCTATTTGTGGGGCATTTTAATTGCCTCTACAGATCTCTACTACAGCTAAATATTTTCTGATGCAGCCCATGATAAATAGTTTTGCTATTGTTTTTAATCATTTACATTAAGTATTATAGTAAAACTGAATTATGATTTTAAATTAAATTAAAAAATAATATATCACATTGGTTTTCATTTAAAAAATCTCATTAATTTCTGTTTTCACTTAAGAAAACTAACCTACTACATCATTTGTCCAAAGTTTAAAAAAACATGTTTCCCAGAAAACAAAGTAGTTAGAAAAAGATAACTAAATTGCATTTGTGATGACAGCACTTTCAAGACCTTCAAGACATGTTTTAGGATGTATGAGAAGCATGTAACTTCCCTAATTTTCATTCTGTCAAGATTTTCTCGCGGCCTTGTGCAGGTCATATGACCTTGTCCAAGTCTCAATATCTTTGAACATCTGCTTTTTAAAGTTTTTATTTTACAAATTCATCATCTTATTCTGTACACAGTAAAGCAAGGTAGCTGTAGTACTTTAATAACAATTCTCCTGGGATATTTGCAATATAATTGTTATAAAAGTATATATTATCATAGAATCAATATGCCACTCTGCTTCCATCTTTTGAGCCATACAAATATAGCTGACTCTGTATTATGAATGAAATGTAAGTGGTGTCTCAAAATTACCTACATCCAACTGGTGTAACTGGTGTATGTGGTGAAATGAAGGTGCTTATAACACAGGGCCTATTATACAAATAGTCAGTAAATGCTTATTATATTAAAATGCTCTCCAATGAGAAAGCATATATCTATTGTTTGTTATTCATATAAATCTCCTGAGGCAAAGACATCTCTAGGTTGAAAAGATCTTGTATTTTCACTTCGAGCTAAAAAGATAGTCTGTGAGACAACTGCACACAAGAAAATCCAATGATGATGACTGAAATAGTTGAAGGAAAATCCTCTTATTAAAAGTCCTATAAATTTGGCCATGACATTTATTTTCTTTCTTTATTGATTAAGGTATTACATATGTATCCTTATCCCCCATTGTTCAAACCTCAGAGGGAAGGTAGGGGGGATGAGGGTAAGGGGAGAGATCAATCAAAGGACTTGTATGCATGCATATAAGCATAATCAATGGACACAGACACCAGGGTGGTGAGAACATGAGCGGGTGGGGAGCAATGGAGGAATAAAGATATTAAGTTTTAAAAGTCAGCATTTTCCTTTTCTTTCTCTTTCCAAAAATAGTTGCATGCTGAGAGCACAGACAGTTGCAAAAATATTTATTGACTCCCTTCATCTGCCCCCACATCTACCCATATCCTCCAACCACTCACTTTAGTTCTCTTTTCATTCATTTTTAAATATATTTTATTGATATTTTACAGAGAGGAGGGGAGAGGGATAGAGAACACAAAACATTGATCATCTGCCTCCTGCACGCCTACTACTGGGAATGCACCAGCAACCAATGTACATGCCCTTGACCAGAATCAAACCTGGGACCCCTCAGTCCTCAGGTCGATGCTCTATCCACTGAGCCAAACCTGTTTCAGACTCTTTTTATTCTTGACTCTGAATAATATACTCTACCTACTTTTAAAAATTTCTGGTGGAAAGATAAAATCTAACATACAGGCCAGGTCCTAATGTTTTGATTGAAAATAATGGGTCCAAATCAAGGCTGGCCAATAGGAGACACTGACCAAATACCCAGACCAGGAAGTGCCTGGTAGAGTGCTAATCCAAAAGAAAAGTAAGAAGTCAAATCGAGGGACAAAATAGTGTTCACTATGGATGTCAGAATAGAGAGCACCTCTATTGAATGAGCACTTTACCTCTGTTTTCATGCTCTTAAGCCTTTTGCCTCTTTTTATGAGCATTGAGGACCAGTGACCCCACTTCTGAGTTGATGTTCAGTAAAAAGTAGATGTGATGCTCTACATAAGGGCTGCAACTGGATGACCTCTGGTATCAGGTGACAATACTGGAGGCCTGGAGACAAGTAGAGAGGCCAAAAGACTGTTAGAATGACCTATTCTGACTTTATGTTTCTTGGGCTTCTACTACTTCACCTTTCTTACAAGAATACATTTTATATGAATAATGTACAATATAGAAAATTTTCAATGGTGGAGAAAGTTAAGGTTGTTTTTTCTATATTTGGGTAAATATTCTGCATATGGGATACTCCATAATGACTAAAGCCTAACTTGGTGAAAAATTGCCTTCAGATGTTCATGAAGACAATGCTACAGAGTGGTCCTTATCAGAGTGAATGTCAGTCATCACAGATACCACAGCAATATTACACAGCTTTCCTGGGAATGTGCTCTAAAAATAGCAACGTGGCTGAGCCCGGTTTGGCTCAGTGGATAGAGCATCGGCTTGCGGACTGAAAGGTCCCAGGTTCAATTCCAGTTGGGGACATGTACCTTGCTTGCAGGGACATCTCCACTGTGGGGTGTGCAGAAGGTGGCTGATGGATGTCTCTCTCTCATCGATGTTTTTGACTTTCTATCTCTCTCCCTTCCTCTCTGTAAAAAAAACAATAAAACATATTTAAAAAAATAAAAATAGCAATATGTTCTGCCAGTGATAATTATTGAATTCAGCATAATCCTTAGCAATTTATATAAGTTGTACCTGGCAAAAGAAAGAACAAAAGGAAAGAGTGGTAATGACAAGAGGCTTTTCTTTTATGGTCAGTGATAACGATTCCTACTTTATTCATTAACTAGTGGCCTGGTGCACAAAATTCATGCACATTAAAAGGGAATTAATTATAGGAAATATTTTAATATTGCTATTTGCATTTTCTCTATAATAGAAGTGTCAGAGATGAAAGAAAATTAGTAAAATATATGTGAAAACCTGCTTCCTGTCAGAGTCTGGGGCACACCAAAGGAACCAGAGTCGAGTCCCTGCCCACCCACATGTGCCCCAGAAACATGCGAGACCCAGACCCAGCTGGCCCTACCCCCATTCAGCTTTATCCATCCCTGGCCGACCCTACGTCCATCTAGTCCCTCAGGTCACTTGGCCCAGGCTGGGTGATGTGCCTTGAGGTCCCCTGGCCCAGGCCAAGGGGTACAGCCTGAGGTCCCCAGTCAAGCCCTGCCATGCAGGGGGTACAGTCTCGGCTCCCCTGCCCTGGCCCAGCACCACAGAGCCTCAGGTTCCTGCTGATTGCTTGGTAAAGCTCCTGATGGGAACTTGGCCTCTGTTGTGGGTGCAACCATCTTGTTATGCTGTGACTGTCAATTTGCATATTCCATCTTTATTAGATAGGATATGAACATTTCTGAGATAATACCTTTTCCCTTTCAAAAAAATAGATTCCCCCCCCCCCCTTCCACATCAATTTGTCTAGTGCAGGGACACATTCATGTGATACTAAATTACATGCATAAGAAGTTAAAATTCTTCTCCATTACCCAGCATTTGGCCCATGTAACACCAAAATCCTTCTATTTGATCATACCAGGGTCATGCTCCACTGCCTTCCATACCCTGTTCCTCCAGGCCTCTGAGGCTGCTGCAACATTGGGGTATTAGTTGCCCTTATTGACATCTCTTTCATTTCCTACCTTCGCAAAGGAGCAAGGTCTGAGAATGCTTGTCACAAGAAGTTTTGGCGTCCCTTTGGTGTGTGCTTCTTCCAAACACTGTATGAGTCTACTTGGGGCAATAAGGAAAGGAAACTTTATGCTATCTCTGAATCCTGCTGTATCAGAATTGGGTTCATTTAAATGAATGAGAATATTTGAGAAGGTGGATGCATCTGCACAGATGGGAAAACAATAGGGGGATTCAAGTGATGCGTTAAAGTCCATTTGTATAGATGATATAGTCATAGTTTGAATCTAGACTTGGCTTGTGATATGATCTTGGGTTATATGACTTAACATCTTTGACTCTTATCTATGTAAAATGAGGATTTTACCTAACTCACAAGTTTCTATCAGAAAGACATGAAGTTAATGGAATATAGTAAGCATTACAATAAATGTCACTTCAGTTTATTTTAGAACACAGGATCTGTAGGTTATGAAATATGCCATTACAGGCAGCAGTCATGTCTGGGGTTATAAGGAGCCTTGACAGGCTGAATGGACTAAGTAGTGGAAATAGGGGAAGCCCTGCAAGTAGAAGGAAGAACACAAGCAAAGGAATAATGGTGCAATAAAAGGGAGCCTATTAGAACAGATTTAGAAAATAAAAACAACAACAACAAATAATCAAAAGTTGCAAACAATCTCTATTTTATGCAGGCACATTCCAAGAAAAAGGAAAAGGCTCTTTTAAAATCAGCTTCTGGACATTGCTTTTTATGTTTACCATTCCTATTGCCAGAAGCCTGATTAAGTTGGAAGTACACTCAGTTTTGTCAGGAAATGGGATGGGTGTTAATTAGAGTGGTGTGAAATTAACAGGTTTCAAGTCTCAGTAGTATCAATGGAAATTTCAGTCACTGCAACTTTCAGAGCCTCCCTCCAATCAGGAAATTTTCAATTTTTTTTTTTTTTTACATATACCACAAAAGGAAGCCTATTAACTACAGAACTGGCTATAAACAGGATTACCATTAGCAATACGTCCAGAAGGGGCCAGGGAAGAGAATTGGGTAATAGAACAATTTAATCATGACTATGCTATCTACAAAGGAGAAGGTGAAGAACATATGACATATTTCATTAATTGAATGAAAACACCTATACAATATTTGTCTAATTTTTTAGACTAAGATAAGTGTTCAAAGTTAGAAGATGCCCCTGGAATATACTGATGTTCCTGGTATAGATAGAGGGAATTTGAAATGGTGTTCCTTACAATAACAGAATTACACCCCCAAATCACTTCCTCCTGGTGTCTGCAGTAATCAGTAATCACTCATTTGACTTGAGATTTTCATGGTCCCTGTTAAATTGATAATAGCTTTTGGAGGGATAATATATTAAGTCGTTGTTAAACCTTAAGTGAGAATTAATTGATCAGATCCTTTCCAAGAAAATAATCTATTGAAGAGAGATTTTCCAAGAAGGAATATAGGAAGTTATCTGATGGGAGTGAATTTGTTTAGAGAGTGATGGGGCATGTAGCATAAAGATACTGTGGGGATACCTAGATGACTGTGCAAAATTATCTGGGTAAAGGACAAAATATGAAAGAGGACCAAAGGTTCAGGGGGGAATTTTAGCAAGAGATTACTATGTGCCTGGCATTAGGTGAGACACACTCACACTTCGTTTTTTTCCTTATGTACTGAAGTTAAGCACTGCTTACTTCACAATTTTGCCTGAGGCCAGCTTTGCATGTGTTATAGCTGTTTACCTATATCTGTGAGTTTTGATTCAATTTCTATTCATAGTTCTTGTATTAGACTTTTCAAGTGTAAGGACCAGTAAAAAGTAAAAGAAAATTCCCTAATGGACACCAGTAGCTTTCCATCAGGAAACAAATTAAAGAATATTTGATCAGTGGTAGCATGATGAAAGGGAAGTTTTGCACTGTAATTTTTTTCTGGCTATTTTATTTTTCATTTATATTTGTATATGTTTTTATTGAATTTTTCTAGAGAGAGAGAAAGGGAGAGGGAGAGAAAAAAAGAAACATCAGTCATCTACCTCAAATCCACAACCAGGGCATGTGCCATGACAGGGAATAAAAGCAGTGACCTTGATGCATGGGAATATGCTCAATCCACTGGGCTATACTGGCTCGGCTTTTCCTGGCTATTTAAAAAGGGTCTTTCAAACTCTTTACACCCTCCTGCCTTATATGCAAAGTTATGGAGATAATTTTGGATGTTGCATTGCAACCTAGGCATATATTTTAGTGAAAATTCAGGTTCAGTAATGAGTCCTTATAGCAGAAATGCCACTCCTGCTCTTTCAAGTTGTGCTTGTGCATTAGGTGTTAGGAACAGAGAGAAGAATGCTCAATCATGTAAATTGGACAACTGACAAACATTCTTGTGGGTCAAGATTTCTTTTAACCTCAGTGCTTTAATGGTAGACACTGCACTCAGAACAAGTGATTTCAATATTATTTCATTTTTCTCTAAAGCATAATACCCCAGTAAATAAAAATAACTAAGGAGAAAGACTTAGTTTTAAATTCCTGCCGGTGGGACTTAAGCTTCAGGATTTCAGACTCTGGGGCTATGTTGTCACCTATGCCTCTTCTGTGATGTGTAGTACTGGTTTACTATCAGCTCACATAGCCATGTCTCTATATTCATTAGGATATGCATATATGAGCTGATAGAAAGTCTATATGGCAAATACAGTAAGGTGTACAGTTATACAGAACACATTAGCTGTGTACATTCATAACTGTGACACCAGGTTGACACTTGAAAAAATAACAGATCTGTGTCCATCAGCAGCAGAACTTTCTGTTTTGTTGTTCAATGAACATTATGTTGTTCTTAAATGAATAGGGGGTTAGGAAAGTAAGTACACTGATGTCAAGAATTGCATATGCCAAGAAATTCATTTCAATTAAATACAATTATGTATGTCAGACAGCACCATTTGGAAAAGATTTTAATCATTTGTTTTCAAATAAACTAGCTTAATGGACTTAGTTGATCATAAGTAGTGTGAATTTCATAATTTAAATTGGAAATCATTATTGAAATTGTACTCTTGTACAATTAAAATCTCTAACTGAACAAATAGAACATTACAAATAGCCATACTGTGAAGTGAAAAGGAAGAGGAAAGAAGGAAGTGAAAGGAAAAAAAGAATACCTCCCAGTTTGGTGTAATACGTTTCATCTTTGGAGTATATGCTTTGACAAAAGAGCAAATGACCTCAAAGAGATAAAAATGTATAATTCTGATCAAAACACGTTGGGGAATTTAACATATGAACAGCCCCTTACTATTTTGTCTTCCCATGCTGAAATTTGGGGGCATGATGTTTTTGAGGTCAAAATAACAGGAAAATACTGATCACCAGGAGAGAACTTTGATCCTAAACCTGTAGAAACAGTATCACCCTCATTGTCGTGAAAGGTTAACAAGGAGACAAGAATCCAAGATTTTGATACAAGTCTCAAAAGCTAATGAGTTACCATGTTTTTTGCACTGCATAGACTCTCAATGGGAGACAAGGAGTAATGAAGCTGCTTGTGGCACAGCTAGAATTAGAAGTCGCTTGTCAGTTAGTGAGCTCTCCAAACTGAAACACCTGTACCAAAACTTAACAATTAGTGTCATCAGAAATGAATAAGCATACTTTCCTTTATCAGGATTTAAACTGAATTTAACTAAACCACTATATAGTAAAATAACTTTTTAAAAAGAATATCTGGGAAACAAAAGACAGAAATAGGAGATCAATGAATTTTATTGAACTTTGCCAGAAGGTGATTTCTGTTCCAAGATAAAAATCTGTAATTTGGAGATTAATGGAAGTTCTACACTATTTCTTAATGGTCTAATTTATAGTTCTTCACTCTCAAAGACATATCATTTATAATCAAACCAAATTCCTTTGAACTAATGAAAGTACCTTATAACAATAAAAATTAAATGGAAGAGTCCACTTCCTGAAAAATATGCAACTTGCTTATTGTTTCTGCCTTAAGGAAAAATATTTTTATAAGCCTGGGAGAAATCAGAATGTATACAGCATAAAGTATCATAAAATATACATCTTTTTCTTTCTTTTTGTAAATAATATTAGAACAAAGACTAGTAGGAATATACAATTATTTTGCTGCCATAAAAAATGAACATATGATCGTTATAATTAAACTTCAACCTATTTACTTGACTGAGCACATATCTTTGGGAGAGATACATATAGTGAAGTGAGGAGGGAACTAGACACCCCCTTAACCAGCAAGATGTCCAGAATCAGCCCTAGTGATCAATCCAGTGAAGGTCAGATTCCATTTGATTATAAAATAAGACAGTGTTATTAGATGAATTTTATTCACACACAAAATGGCATGTGATATGCATAATGATGTTATGTGCATCTGAGAATGCTTTTCTAAAATGATGACAATATGCATGTTTTATATACATATATCCATACTGCAGAAAGATCTAAAGTCATCGAAATAGAACAAAGATATCATCATCTCTACTGAATAACACATTTTAATATTAATATGGAGAAATTGTGTTTTTGAGAAGTTAAAGCCCATTTATCTTGGTGGCTCTCAAATCTGTATTTCCAGCCTAGACTTCTCCACAGAATACCAATTCTGTATAGGCAACTGTCTACCTGCATATCCCATTGGTTCCTCACATCAACATGTCTAACATGGAAATAATGTGTTTCTCTCTCCTAACCTGATTTTCCTTTGCTAGTTCCACCTGTGGTAGAAATATAGACTTTTACATTCAAGTTGAAACCACATGCTAATAATACCACCTTTTTAGCATTTATCTTATATGTGTCTCCTCACTGAGTTTAGTCTCTATTCAGCTCTTCTGATTGTTTCCCATCTTGGCTTCCTCAAAACTCTTCTGTCAACATTATCGCCTGGATTATTTTATGGAATGTATATCTGGTCATGCTACTGCCATAACTAAAGCACTTCAGTGAGATGTCTAGATAAACATATGTGATGACATGACCACTTCTTGAAGCCTATAAATCATTGATAATAAAAGCAACTGAAAAGGTATAAAACCACAGGGACAAAAAGGATGAGAGAGGAAATCCTGAAGACTAGACAGATTGACACATTTTGGAAGCTAGAAAGCAAATGTATGAGTAGTACTTTATGTAACAGTATGAAGAGATAAAACTTAAATATCTGCAGAAGGAAGAAGTAAACTTATATAACACACCAGCAAGGCTCGGGAACTAAAGGCAGCAGGTAACTCTAGAGCAGTGGTTTTCAACCTTTCTAATGCTGTGACTCTAATACAGTTCCTCATTTTGTGGTGTAACTTTGCTACTGTTATAAATTGTAATGTAAATATCTGTATTTTCCGATAGTTTTAGACTCTACAACAGTGTTCTCAACCTGTAGGTCGTGACTCACAGGTTGAGAACCCCTGGCAGGATCAACTAAGACCATTGGAAAACACAGATATTTACTTTATGATTCATAACAGTAGCAAAATTACAGTTACGAAGTAGAAACGAAAATAATTTTATGGTTGGGGGTCACCACAACATGAGGAACTGTATTAAATGGTCGAGGTGTTAGAAAAGTTGAGAATCACTGCTCTAGAGGCAGATTGACTGGTTTTGGTTTTTAAGTAGAAACCAGAAGATTGGTTGAAAGTCTGGATAAAGCAGTAAGATCCCAGATTCCTTTAAGAAACTCACTTTCCTTCCTTTTTAGGCAATAGTTCTGGAGTAGAACATATATATTTTTCAAAAAGTATCTAGTACCTTAAATACATGTGAACATATAAATATAATTTTATTATAATGTATATGAAGCTTATAATCATTCATTAGCCTGGGAAGTTGTGACTATCATCTATTTTCTTGCAAAAGCTTTATGAGTGCCTTTCAGGCAACGCAGTGTTCAGAAAGAGGTTTAATAAATACATAAACTTTCAATGAACAAGGTGTGCAGATAGGTTTCTTTACTGAAACAGAGTTTATTGAATAGGGGATTTCTAGACCCTGAAACATAAAAGTAATTTTAGATCTTTGTTGATGGAGCTTTGAGGTCCTATTGTACTGTAGCATCAAAGTTTAAGGAGTATCTGGTGGAAACCATGCATACGAAATGAAGTTGAAGAGACCTGGGAGAGGTCACAAATTGTAGGTACCATACAGTGTGGAATTACAGAAGGAATTTACAACCTACCTAGTATTTTGGTAGGCAGAATGACCAGTGCAGCATGGAGATAGGATATAGAATATCTAGTCTTTGGAGAAAGAAAGGATAATAAGGCTGAGATGAAAGGTAGGTAGGTTATAAAATAGTAGGAAATTATGTTTCATGTGAGCAAGGTATATGTTGTGATTTGGAGTCTTTTTCAATTTTCATCTCTTTCTAGTGCCAACTTGGGAGACCTATTATCATGACTGAATTGGAGAGTCGACAGCATACCAGAAATTGTCATTTTATAGTTTGGGACTAGTGAAGATGGAAATCATAATACTAATATATATATATTTGCACAAGCACCCCAGGAAATTAACCTCCAAATCCCACTGAGGAATAGGCACTGTTATGGCTTCTTTATGGATCAGTAGACTGATAAAATATGGTGAAGCTATATAAGTAGACCAAAGATGTACAAAAAAGACATGCATTGAGCAGAAAATAAATTGGAGCCCTACTTCTCAAATCTTGATTTAACCAGAGACGGTTCTATCCCAAACAGGAGATTCAATATAGAAGCAGGATGAACTTCAGAAATAAAATCCGATGAGTATTTTATCATGAAATATTACAGTTGTCACTCCCAGGGCCCTAGTCCTGAAATAGTAACAGGTTAAGATAATAAATTTATATTTTTCCGGGAGCTCTTCATGGACTGTCAGTGACAGTGCAGACAAGATTTCAAGGAGCATGCTGCTTGCTGTGCCTTCTGTATAGTGCAGCTACACTCTAGA
Organism: Lasiurus borealis; assembly: GCA_004026805.1. NCBI lineage: Eukaryota > Metazoa > Chordata > Mammalia > Chiroptera > Vespertilionidae > Lasiurus > Lasiurus borealis. Next base: position 43,220 of record PVJN01010058.1, on the reverse strand, counting down.
ATAGCTAGTGTTCATCAGAATTCTTTACTATTTCTCCAAAGGATTTCTATTTTCTGACATAATCTTTCTTTCCTAAGAATAAATAAAAGTGGTGCATATTGTAACCATGCTTTAGCATCTGAACTTCTATCCTAAAGAACAAAACATCATGATGATACCAAAAGAAAATGCTGAAATGTCCTAAAGCAAGTTTAAAAAATTAAAAAAATTCTGCTATCCTGTTTCCCTCCCTCCCTCTCTCTCTCT
>PVJN01010058.1:0-36443 GCA_004026805.1 Lasiurus borealis | reverse complement strand
ATCTTATGGGTGCTCCCTTGTAGGTAATAAACTGTTTTTGTCTTGCTGCTTTTAATATTCTCTCTTTGTCTTTTGCTCTTGGTATTTTAATTATGATGTGTCTTGGTGTGTTCCTCTTTGGATTCCTTTTATGTGGGGTTCTGTGTGCTTCCTGGACTTGTAAGTCCATTTCTTTTACCACATGTGGGAAGTTTTCAGTCATTATTTCTTTAAATAGGTTTTCAGTATCTTGCTCTCTCTCTTCCTCTGGCACCCCCACAATTCTGATGTTGGTACGCTTGAAGCTGTCCCAGAGTCTCCTTACATTTTGGATTCTTATCTCTTCTTGCTTTTCCACTTGAGTGTTTTCTGATTCTTTATATTTCAAATTTTTGACTTGATTCTTGCCTTTCTCTAGTCTCTTGTTAGGAATCTATATATTTTTTATTTCAGTTTGTGTCTCTAGTTGGTCCTTTTTCATCTCCTATTGGGGCTTGCTAATTTTATGCATCATCTCTAGCATCTCTAGTTGGCTCTTTTGTATCTCTAGTAGGCTTTCGCTAAATTTATCCATCTTTTCTAGCATATTCTTGAAAAACCTTATAAGCATGGTTTTGAACTCTATATCCAGTCGTTTTTTTCCCTCCATTTCTTTTGTTTTTGATCCCTTCCTTTGTCTTGGCATTTTGACTATGTCAGGGAAACTTTTTTACTTGGAAGACCACAGAAGCCTCTGTTGAGCTTGGGATGGGTGGAGTCTCAGGGCTTAAGGGACTGCCTTGCCTTCCAGTCGGCCCCGCCCTCCACGGCCCCAGAGTCTCACGTGACTGGGTAATCGCTGGAGTGGTCCTTGTGCACGGGCTCCCGCAGTGCCTCTAAGACTGCTGCCTTTCCAGCTCCCCTGCTCCCCTGCGCATCAGGACCACACGAGTCTAGGTCTCCAGGGTTTCGCCCGAAACAGGGGCCCAGTGGACTCAGAAGTGGCACAGTTGGGAGGGTCTGTCTCCCGCTCAGTCGCAAAAGCCAGCAGCACAATCAGCAATCTGTCCTCAGTGTGGCGCCTGCCCCCTGTGTGTGCGCGTGCGCGCCACCGTGACCAGGCCTCCTATCTTTTTTGACTCCCCTAAATTTCTGTGCACTTCTCCCTTTTCACAGTCCATACTTCCCCCATATGAGTTTCAGCTGGATCTTGGGTTTAGTGTCGTAGGATAAGGGGTTCAATGCCGTTGGGGGTCTCTGTTTCCCTCCCTTCAGAGAAAGCCAGCCAGGTACTCGGACACCCGCTCTTTCAGCACGCTCGTCTCTGTACCTCAGCTTTTTGCAGTTCCTCTGAGTCTTTGTGAGCCCCTCTCTTTCCTTCTTGCTGTAGAACTTCCACTCAGCCAGCTTTCCTGTGGTTCTGGATGATGTCTGTTCTGTCTTTTAGTTGTAGTTTTGAAATTGTTGTGCGAGGCAGCAGTGTAGGTGTTTACCTATGCCACCATCTTGGCTCCTCTCTTGATATGATTTCTATCTTGTTGAATTTGAAGAGACTTTTCTTATGACCCAACATATGACCTATCTTTGAAAATGACCCATGTGCACTAGAGAAGAATGTATATTCTGTGGCTTTGGGGTGAAATGTTCTGAAGATGTCAATTAATTCTATCTGTTCTAGTGAGTCATTTAGGATTGATGTTTCTTTGCTGATTTTTTGTTTAGAGGATTTGTCCAGTGGTGACAGTGGGGTATTAAAGTCACCTGCTGTGATTGTATTGCTGCCAATATCTCCCTTAATATCCTCCAGGAGTTTTTTTATGTATTTAGGTACTCCTATATTGGGTGCATATTTGTTTTCCAGAGTTATTTCTTCTTTTTGGATTGTTCCCTTTAGTATTATGAAGTCGCCTTCTTTATCTCTTGTTATGTCCTTCACTTTGACATCTAATTTGTCAGATATAAGTATTGCAACCCCAGCTTTATTTTCATTTCCATTTGCCTTCAATCTTCCATCCCTTCACCCTCAATCTGTGTCCATCTCTTTTCCTGAGGTGGGTTTGTCATAGATAGCAGATATATGGATCATGCTTTCTTATCCAATCGGCTACCCTATGTCTCTTTATTGGAGCATTTAATCTGTTTACATTTAAAGTTATTATTGATAGGTTCTTATCTGTCACCATTTTAAGTCTTTACCCCAGAGTTCCTTCTTTGCTTCCTATTTCTTTTTATTACAGCAGACCCTTTAACATTTCTTGCATTGCTGGTTTGGTGGCAATATATTCCCTTAGTCCCTTTTTTTGTCTATGAAGCTTCTGATTTCACCTTCAATTTTGATTGAAAGCCTTGCAGGGTACAGTATTCTTGGATTCAGACCTTTTCTTTGCATGACTTTGTATATTTCATTCCCTTCCCTTCTGGCCTGATGAGTTTCTGTTGAGAAATCAGTAGCTAGTCTTATGGGGGTTCCTTTGTAGGTGACTTTCTGTTTCTCTCTGGCTGCTTTTAAGATTCTTACTTTGTTTTTGGTGTTTGAAAATTTATTTATAATGTGCCTTGGTGTCAATTTTCTGGGGTGCATTTTGCTTGGGACTCTGTGAGCTTCTTGGATTTGTGTGGGTTTTTCTTTCCTACTTTGGAGAAATTTTCTGTCATTATTTCTTCAAACAGGTTCTCTAATCCTTGCTCAGTTTCCACTCTTTTTGGAACCCCGATTTTGTGGATGTTGTTTTGATTCGTGTTATACCAAAATTTCCTTAGGCTCTCCTCTTGCTTTTTATTTTTTTATTTTTCTAGAAGCTGCTGTATGTTGGTATTTTTTCCTACCATGTCTTCTTGCTCACTGATGCAGTCCTCTGCTTTTTCTAATCTACTTTTGATGCTTTGTATTGAGTTCTTTAAAGCAGTGATGTCATTTCTCATTTTTTTTGCATTATTCTTGCTTCTTCATTTCCTCTTGGCTCTTCCTCAGATTTTCAATTTTGTCTTCCATTCTTTTCTTACACCTTATGATCATTTCTCTGAACTCTTTCTCTGGCAGTCTTATTTCTGCTTCTATTTTGTTTACTTCCTTTTCTGGTGATACCTGCCTTTCTGTCGTATGTGGGCTGTTTCTTCTTCTGCCCATGGTCTTTTTTCTCCAGTTGTCTGGTTATGTAGTTCTCTCTCCTACATTGATTCAAAGGCACAAACAACAACACAACCTGGTGCAACACACAATATACTGAACAGAAATGTATTCCCTATGTTAATAATCACCAATAAGGTGGCCACCAATGAAAGACAAATTATGGGTAAGTAGAGAAAGAAGAAGAGAAAAATGAGGAAAAAAGAAAGGAAAGAAGTGCCAATATCAAATTGGGAGAGGGCGGAAATAAATAAATAAAACAATCAAAAATTAAAATTAAATAAAAAATAAAAAGGACAAAAAGAAGAAGAAAAGAGCAAGAGAAAAAAAAGTCAGAGAGAAAAGAAAGAGGATAAGAGAGAAAAGGGGCACAAAATATAGATGTCAGGAGAAATCTCCAATAGAACAGTCACTAATCCCAACAAAGGCCAGTAACCAGTACTTGTAGATTAATACAAACTACAAATAACAACTGGTATTGAGGGATTCGAGGGAAAAGAGAGTTAAAAACCAAACCAAAACAAAGCAAGCAAAAAGCAAAATAAAACAAGTAGAATAAGCTAAAACAATCTCACAAAAAAGTACAAAAAATTGATATAATCACCATTTAAACAACTGGCAACCAAAGGATATAGGGAAAAACAACTTTTTGGATAATGAAGACAAGAGGAGAGAGGTTTTATGAACTTGTAGTAGGGGATTTGAAATTAGATATATAAGTGGGGTGAAATTTTAACCAGGTAAAGAGAAAGAATAGGGAGAATATAAAGTTCAAAAAGAGAAAGAGAAACAAGAAAACAAAATGGGGAAAGTTAAGAGGAAAGTGTTGGCATAAAGGTAGAGTTGAGATGGAACAAAATTATGCTAAAGGAAAGATGAAAATAGAATGTAGAACTCTAATCCCAAAGTAAAATAAAGAGAAAACAAAATAATACTTGTTTTTTTCCAAAATGGTAAATTAGTAGTAATAATAATACCAGTTGAAAACAAAAATGTAATAATTAAAAAGGTAAAATCAATTGAGGAGGAAAGAAAAAAAATAGTTTTTTAATTAAAATATGCAAAAATGAAAAATAAAATAAAATAATTAAAAAAAGAAAAAAAATAGAATGGTCATTCACTTCCACTATTGTTCTGCTTGGCACTCCTGTTTCCCAGTAGGGAGGGCATTTCAGTTCCCTGTGTTCCACTGCTGGTATTTTAATCTCTTTATTCTTTTTTTTTTAATATATTTTATTGATTTTTTACAGAGAAGAAGGGAGAGAGATAGAAAGTCAGAAACATCAATGAGAAAGAGATATGGATCAGCCGCCTCCTGCACGCCCCATAGTGGAGATGTGCCCACAAGCAAGGTATATGCCCCTGACCGGAATCGAACCTGGGACCTTTCAGTCCGCAAGCCGAGGCTCTATCCACTGAGCCAAACTGGTCTCGGCAATCTCTTTATTCTTTTGTGGTTATGCAAGAGTCAATTTGTGCATCATCCACTGGGTGGCAGTTTTTCAGAATTGCCTTCTGAGACAAAGCACAGGAACTCTCTAGGCTGTGCTCAGATCCTGCTACTCTGTGGTTCTCAAAACCGGTTTGTGGGAATTTTATAGCCTGGACACTGTAATAACCCCTAGACTGTCCTTCTGCCTCAGATCAAAATGAGTTGTTTTCTAGAGCTCCCCTCTGTCAACAGCTCTGAGAGTCCACTTCCATGCTTAGGGATCAAGCCCTGCCTCACATCCATGGACCTCTCCAGAGGCAGCTTTCCCACAGTCCGGTTCCCACAGTGTGTGCATCTCTGTTCTGAGGGACAGGAGACTTCACTTTATCCCAGGCGAAATCTGACTTTTCTGTGTGCCGTGTGGATCTCCTCTGAGTCTGCGTGTCTGCACTGATTGGAGAGCAGTGTTCTGGTTCCCAGGCCATTCAGTGGGTGCTGCAGCTGCAGCTTTCAGATCACCGCAGATATCCACCTCCCTTTGCAAGATGGCGTGCACTCCACGTTCTTGCTGGTGGCTCCGGCAGACAAAAACCCCGTGGCAGTGGGGCTGCCTGGTCAGGAGATCCCCGTTCAGTAGTCCCCCACCTTCTCCTGGAGGATAACTGACTCTTAACTTGCCAACAAACACGCCCAGTGCTACTCTTAGCTGCTCTCTCTCCCTCTGCCCAGCGACAAAGCTTCAGACATGTCTGTCTAATCCGCCTCCATTTTTCTTCCTTCAGGTGCAATTGTTTACAACCCAAACTAAAACTGCAAAATGCCACACATGTAGTCTTCTGGAAAAATTCTAAACATCAAATAGCTATTTTCTGATGTCACACAATACTTCAAACATAAAAGAGAATACACTTTCATTGGATTATGAGTTTGCTCCCAACTTAAGATAAGCATGGGATAGACTGTGGAATCTCAGAGGGAAGGAGGGGGTGGGTGGTAGGAAGAGATCAACCAAAGAACTTGTATGCATATATGCATAACCAATGGACACAGACAATAGGGTGGTAAAAGCCTGGGATAGCGTGGGAGGGGGGTGCTAAAAGAGGTCAATAGGGGAGAAAGGGGATATATGTAATACTTTCAACAACAGATTTTTAAAAGTAGATGACAACTAATGGCTAAATTAGGAAATACAAGTTTTATTTATGGAATTGCTCATAATATGAAGCTTATTTTCTGTTCTAGCTAGAATGCCCATTAGCTATTTTGATTTATTTGATTATAGTTTGATTTCAGAAGTTAGAAATCATTGTTCATATGATAAGATGCATGAATAATACCTAATTAGACAGCTTTTGCAAGATGCTAATACGAGAGGTGGAATACAGTGTAAGGAAAGTTTTTAAATACAAAGACAGTTTTGTAGGGCATACACAGTAGGGGAAGAGCAGCGTTACCCTGGGAACTGTAATCCTGAATTTCATGACTTGTCTTGTGTGATTACAAATTTAATGCTATAGCAAAACTGTGACTTTTTCCTTTAGTTTGAGAATGATTTATTAGTGAATAATCAGGAAAGGATAAGGCTTAGATGTGACCTGAATTTGTCTAAATTAAGAGGACCCTACATCTTTTAGGAAGATAGAAGGGGGAAACAGTATGAAAATGTGATTTCCTCAAAAGTACATGAGCACACTGAAGAAAACTATTTTGTACTTTCACTTTGACTTCCTTTGCAGCTATAGATTTCCAAATGCTTGGAAATGAGCACAAAGTGCTATGATGTTTTTTGAAAATCCATAGGTCTAGTCATGAGCGTACATGAATTTCAGAGAATAGCTCACAGCTGAAACTGGCACAGGAAAACAAGAGAGGCTACAGGAGCATGGATTTACTGAAGTACAACTTGCTTTAGTGAAGTATGACTACAATTGTTTGAGAAAGAGCAGCAGCAGACAGGTGAAGTGTGCAGCAGTCAACATATGAGTTGCCTTGCTCTTAGAAGAGGGCTGGAGTCAAACATGGGTATCAAATTGCACATGTACACAAAGGAATGTTACCTAGACTATACATTAGCCTGCTATGTGTGTCTTCACATGATGCATTTTGATGGAAAGAGAAGTTGATGGTCAATTAATAGGGTCTTTTTACCACAGTTCTGAGCCTATTGATGCCTCCAAAGAGTTGGATATTTGACACATTTTATATTGATCAGCTTGTTTTTCTTTGGATATTGCTGGATTCCATAGGTGTTGAGGTTATGCCAGTTTAGGCAATAGATATTCCAAATAATAACCTCCACTATGTATAGTTTGTATGGAACAATTTTAACAAGGCACAAAAGGCCCATGAATACACTGACATATTGGTGGATATCATATAAAGGTTAGGTTCCTTCTAGTTCCTTTTGGAGGTTTACTATAAGTGCTGCTGCCTAGACAAATTTAACTGAAATTATCATGATGATTAGTAATGCTAATACTAATACATACTAGTGCTTTCTGGCTTCATTTATTTTCTGTTCAAGATGTGTCATTCCTAAAATCAATCAAAGTAAGTTCCTGACGCCTGCAAATGTAGTATGTACTCTACAGAAAATAAAAATAAAGCACAAGGAAGCAAATGGTGAATGTAATATAATTCTAGAGTAACAAAGACATTAAAAAAATAAAAGAAATTAAATGAACTATGCCCTTCAAGTCATGAAGTATCAAGTGTATCATCAGCAAAAATATAATTTGCTTAGCTTTAGCCAGGTTGCCTCAAAGGATAAGAATGTCTCCCTGCACACCAAAGGGTACTTGGTTTGATTCTCGTCAAGGTTATGTACTTCGATTGCATGTTCCTCCGTAGCCCAGGCCCTGGTCGGGGAGCTTGCAGGAGGCAACCAATCAATGTGTTTTTCTCTTATCAATGTTTTTCTCTGTCTTTTCCTCTCTAAAAATCAATGGAAAAATATCTTCAGGTGCGGATTTTTTAAAAAGAATTTATTTAATGGAAGAAAACCCTATTAAAAATTTGAAACAGTGGTTAGAATTAGTATAAAAAACAAACAATTATTGATAAATTAAAATGTAGAATACCAGTCAAAAACAAGCATTCCAATATTTTAAATTGTTTTTATTTTTTCAGTTACAATTGACATAAAATGTTATATTAGTTTCAGGTGTACAACATAGTGATTAGGCATTTATGAAATAATCACCCCAATAAATCAAATACCCATCTGACACACCATACGTAGTTATTGCAGTATTACTGACTATATTTCCTATACTATACTTTACATCCCTGACTGTTTTTATAACTGGAAATTTCTACTTTTTTAAGAGTGAGATACAGGATGGGAGAGAAAGAGAGAGAGAGAGAGAGAGAGAGAGAGAGAGAGAGAGAGAGAGAGAGAGAGATCTATGCAAGCAAAAAAAAAACAAAAAACAAAAAAAAACAAACATTGATCAAATGCCTCCCCAGGCTGCTCTAACTAGAGATTAAACCTGAAACCCAGGCATGTGAGCTGACCACGAATGGAACCACAGCCCCCTCAGTGCACAGGAGGATGCTCCAACCAACTGATAACAATCTGTACTTATTAATTTCTGCCCTCTTTTCACTCAGCCCTTCAATTGCTCTTCAGTCCAATCTTTTATAAGGTCAGAAAAATGGCAGAAAGGTTATCATCCTCATTTTGGTCAACTTATAATGAAAGTGGGTTATTCTAAGAAGAAATAGAAAGGGAGAGACCAACAAAAGGTAGCCAAGTTTTAGGTTTTCACTCAGTGCATGTAGATTGCAATGAATAAGAAATAAAAGAAACAAAAAGAATGTAAGGCTGCCCTTTCCCCAGCTGCCAGTAAGGTGCTCGGTTCTTTCAACGAAGCTAAGACCATATTAAGGTGAGGCCTTCACTTCAACCAGTGACTAGCACTGCTTCTGGTTTTATATTGTCAATCAGTGAGCTAAATATAAGAATCCTTAACAAGCCAATTAATTAGGGGTTTTTATTAAACGTGGGCTCAGAGCAGAATATCTCTGTCAAATTCTGAGGAAAAACATGGAGGAAGCTTTCTCTATTTATATGCTTCCAGTTCTTTGTCTCCCAAATATGATTTTTCCGGACCTTCTGCAGACTTTACAAAGAGCTTTGTGTAAGTTATTTTTGCAGACAGCTTGTAATCTTGAGTATACATCATATCTAATAAACATCTGGCACGAGAGTATGGAAATATTATCAGTATTAGCTTCTTATGTTAGATAGCTAGCTTGTAAGGTCAGACAGCTAAGTTTTTATATTTTTCTATTATTTAAAGTAAAAAACAAAGTCATATTACAGAATAAGAGACTGTCTAAAAAGGGCAGTTTACAATGACAGTTTACAGAATAAGAGACTATCTAACAATAACAGAGAAGTTCAAACAGCAGTTTTTATACAAAATCAAGGTTACTATGCTTGACTAGCAGCACTCACCCATCACTCTCCCTCACCATGGCCTCAATCTCAGAGGTTGCCTGCATCTACTCGGCCCTTATCCTACAAGAGGATGAAGTGACAGTGATAGAGGATAAGATCAATGCCCCCATTAAAGCAGCTGGTGTAAATGTTAAATATTTCTGGCCAGGCTTGTTTGCAAAGGCTCTGGCCAATATCAACATTTGAAGTATCATCTTCAATGTAGGGGCTGGTGAATCTGCCCCAGCAGCTAGTGTCGCACCAGCAGGAGGTCCTGCCCCCTCCATCGCTGATGCCCCAGCTGAGGAGAAGAAAGTGGAAGCAAAGAAAGAAGAATTTGAGAAGTCTGAGGATGACATGGCTTTCAGTCTTTTTGACTAAACTAGCTCTTTTGTAACACATTCAATAAAAGCTGACCTCTGTTGCTTAAAAAAAAAAAAAAGTAAGACTGAAGCAAAACTCCAAAAACAACATATTTGATTGTAATATATGTTACATGAACATATATTACAAAATGCTAAAAGCATTTGCATATAAAAAATAGAATGTCAGAGGACCAAAATTTGATAAAAAATTGACATTATAGAGTAGTTACTTTGCCTGAGTCCTTGTTCTCTTTGTCACCATTTTCTCATGAAATGTCTTCCTTGTAGTGGAGAAGCAGTGTTTTAATAAGATAGCAATGAGAACTTTTATAATTTAAATTTAAACCAAAAGATTGAGCTATAGTTCATCAGATTGATATAAACCAGAAGCTCTTTCCAAATGAAAAAGTAAAGGGAAAAGATTTCTCGGAATAAAAATAATTCAGAAATAAGTGCAATATAAAAATGGATAAAATGGGCAGAATTGCTTAAATGTCAGTTAGGATGAAAATGGTACAGAAAAAAGTAAAATGAGGAAGACAGTAAAACTGAGTCATCCATATATGAAGCAAATGAAAGGAATGTGTATTCACAATGTGCATTGATGCCCAGATAGTTCAAGTTGTGTCAGCAATTCCCCAAATATCGTGATTTGCAATGGGTTTTAGAATGCAAGGATAATGCATAGACTCTGTCTGCAAAAAGGGAATGTTTATAGTTTACTCCCAATTTAGGTAAAAATAATCAATTTAGTCCCTTGGGCTCTTTAAACTATAATTCCTACAGAAGCTGTAGTATATTTTATATATTGTTTTTCCCACTTGTTAAAAGACACACACAAAACATGATAAAGTTCATTTATGAAAAACCCACAGACAACATTGTAATCACTTATGAAAGCCTGAAAGCTTTCCCCTGAAGATTGGGAATAAGACATCGGTACCGCCTAACTGGTTTGGCTCAGTGGATAGAGCACTGGTGTGCAGACTGAAGGGACTCAGGTTCAATTCCAGTCAAGAGCATGTACCTCAGTTGTAGGCACATTCCCAGTAGAGTGTGTGCAGGAGGCAGCTGATCGATGTTTCATTGATGTTTCTAGCTCTATCCTTCTCCCTTCCTCTCTGTAAAAATAAAAAAAAATCAATAAAATATGTTAAACAAACAAACAAACAAAAAAAGACATGGGTACCCATGCTTGCACCACTGCTATACAGTGTGGGTGGGATTGGAAGTCCTACCTAAAGAGATTAGGCAATGAAAAGAAATAAAAGGTCCAAAATTTGAAAAGAAGTAAAAACTATTTCTATGGCCAGGTAACATAATCTTATGTTTAGAAAATCTCAAGGACTCTACAAAAAGAAAACCCAACCCACATTTATTATGTTTTGAAATTTTTTCCACCAAAGAGATAGGTATAAGTTTGAGGTACCCCCAGTAAAAAAGGATGTGACGTTTTTTGTGGGAAATAAGGCTACTGCAAATGTAATGATTAAGATGAGGTCATAGCCCTAACCAGTTTGGCTCAGTGGATAGAGAGTCGGCTTGTAGATTCAAGGGTCCCAAATTCGATTCCAGTCCAGGGGATATACCTTGGTTGTGGGCACATCCCCAGTAGGGGGTGTGCAGGAGGAAGCTAATCAATGTTTCTCTCTCATTGATGTTTCTGTCTCCCCCTCCCTCTTTGTAAAAAAATTAATAAAATATATATTAAAAAGATGAGGTTATACCAAAGTAAGGTTGCCCTTTAATCCAATATGACTGGTGTCCTTTAAAAGAGGTGAGGTGACAGACACATAAAAAGGGAATGCCATGTGATGATGAACATATACACTGAATGGCCAGATTATTATGATCTCTGAATGCCACTCAGTGTAGATTGCACGTACATGTACAATCCAAGATTGTCAGGGCTACAGAAATCTGGAAAAGACAAGGGTAGACTCTCCCATAGAGCCTTTTGGAAAGAGCATAGTCCAGCCAACACCCTGGTTTCTGATTTCTGGACTCCTGAAATATGAGAGAATATATTTCTGTTGTCCTCAGCCATCTAGTTCGTGGTAATTTGTTATTGTATACCTAAGAATCTAATACAGATGGTAGTATCAGGGAGTGAGGTGTTGCTATAACATATGTGTAAAATATGAAGTTGGCTTTGATTGAGTAAAGTGCAAAAACTGGAGAAAACTTGAGGTCCTTGATAGAAAAATCACTGATTGACTTGATAGTTGATAGAAATATCAACATTAAATGTACTTATGGTGAGTCCTTAGATGGAAATGATAAACATGTTTCTGGGCACCAGAGGAGACATGATTCTTATTATAAAGTGGTAGATTTTTGGCTGAATTATGTTCTACTTTTGGGAGGAAATTGTAAACAATGAAGTTAGATATTTAACCAACAAAGCAACGCGTGGAAGGTTCGTCCTGGGTTCTCCTTGCTACCTAATATAAAACAGAGATGAAAGATAAAATGAGAACTACACTTAAATACAATGGGACCAACACCTGAAGGTTTGGAAGGCTCTCTGCCTATCCAGAGAGTGTGCTCTGGAAGCCTGACCAAGCGTGTGGTAGGATAACAACTTGCTGAGAGATTAGGCATGTGACTTATGTTCAGTCAACCATCTCAGCAGAAGTCAGGGACAGAGATGGGGATATTCAGGGAGTAGCTGTGGGGAGCCCTCTTGTCTAATGGCTTGGATTTCTATAAATTGCGTGGAACACCAGCAAGTTTTTTGAAAAAAAATTATCAGCAAAAATGCTGCAGGCCTGGATTGAAAGGGACAGATGAAGAAAATAAAAGAAAAAATGACTCTGAGGGCAGAGCCATGAGTGCAAAGGACAGAGCTTCTCAGCCCCTAAAATCTAACGGATTTTTTTTCTGCTGGGTTTGGACTTTCTTGGAATCTGTGGCCCATTTTTTCCTTCTTATTTTTCCCTTTTGGAATGGGAGTGTCTATCCTATGCTTGTCTCAGCATTGCTTTGTGGAAGTAGATAAATGTTTCACAGGTTTACAGATGGAGAATTTTGCCTGAGGATGGACCATACCCAGAAGTTCACTCATGATTGATTTATATATATATATATATATATATATATATATATATATATATATATATATGAGAATTTGGACTTCATACAAATTTAAAACTTTTGTGAAAAGGGATATTGTCATGATAGTTAAAAGGCAACCTACAAAATAAGAAAACAAATATAAATCATATATGTAATAAGTATCTAGGAGAGAGAGAGATAGAGAGGACTCTTACAACTCTAGAACAAACTAGTTTTAAAATGGGCAAAGGATTGAATATGCTAGAAACCACTGAATTGCACACTTTGAATTGTGAATTTATGGTATGTGAATTATATCAATGAAGCCATTATATTTAAAAACAGGTTTAATTAGGAGAAATAAATGGCTGTAATATGGAATTAGTCAGTGGATTCTTAGATATGATATTTAAGCATAAACAACAGAATAAAAATAGGTAAATCAATCATAATCTAAAATTAAAATGTTCATTTAAAAAGACACCATCAAGAAAATGAAAAGAAAACCCACAGAATGGGAAAAGTGATTGTAAATTATGTAAAGAAATCTTACAAATAAATGATAAAAAGACAAATAACCCAATTGAAAAAAAGTGGGCAAAGGATCTGAAAAGACATGTCTCTAAAGATATACAAATGGACAATAAGCACAAGAAAAGATGTTGGACACAATTAGTTATCAGGAAATGTAATCAATTGGAAATCCAAATAACAATGAGACTATACCACACCCACTAGGATGTTACTAATAAAAAATAAAGACAGCAACAAATGTTGATGAGGATGTGGAAAAATTAAAACCCTTAGACATTGCTGGTGGAAATGTCAAATGGTACAACCACTGTGGAAAATAGTTGGTCAGTTCCTCAAAAAACTACCATAGAAGCATCATTTGATCCAGCAATTTCTTTTCTAGGTATGTGAATTGAAAGAGCAATGAAAAGATATGTCCACACAAAAATGTGCACTTAATGTTCATCAAAATATTATTCATAATACCCCTAAAGTGTAAACAATTCAAATAACCTTCAACTGATAAACAGATAAACAAAATATGGTGTAGCTCTTTAACGGAATGTTACTGAGCTATAAAAAGGAATGAAGTAATGATACATGAAACAACATTGAAGATCCCAGGAAACATTTAGCTAAGTGAAAGAAGCCAGTCACGAAGGAGCACATATTCAATGATTCCATTTATATGAAATGTCCAGAGTAGGCAACTTGAAGCAAATACTAGGTTGTTGACTAGGTGGTGTGAGACAGTGAAGAATGTCTGTTAAGAGGTATAGGGTTTCTTTTGGAGTGATGAAAATATTCTCAAATTAGATTGTGGTGATAATTGCACAACTCTGTGAGTAAACTAAAAACCACTGAATTAAAAGCATTAACATTATATCTAAACAAAACTTCTAAAAAACTAGAATGTGTTGATTTCAGAGGATGTTTATCAGTAATGAAGTCAAATTTGTGCATAAAATATTCTGAAGGCTAATAATTAGTGACAAAAACATTTGTTCACTAAAATTAAAAATATAAAGCTAATAAAACCTGGAAAATACAGGATGTCCCTAAATGAATACATATTTTAATAGCTGATCGCTCAATTTTGAATATGAAATGTATTTTTAAATTTATCTTTATTGTTCAAAGTATTACAGATGTCCCCCTTTTTCACCATTGACCTGCACCTGCCCACCCCAGGCCTTCACCAGCCTACTGTCTGTCTCCATGGGCTATGCATATATGCATACGAGTTCCCTAGTTAATCTTTCCCCCCACCCCCACTCCCACCTTTCCTCTGAAATTCATCAGTCTGTCCCATGCTTCTATATCTCTGGATCTATTTTGTTCATCAGTTAATTTTGCTCATTAGATTCCACATATGATATTTATTTTTCTCTGACTGACTTATTTCACTTAGCATAATACTCTCCAGGTCCCTCCACGCTGCCTCAAAGGACCTGGAGAGCTGCAGAGTATTTCATGATGTAAATGTACTAAATCTTTTTAATCCACTCTCCTGCTGATGGGCACTTAGGCTGTTTCCAAATCTTAACTATTGTAAATTGCACTGTTATGAACATAGAGGTGCATATATTCTTTCTGATTGTTGTTTCTGATTTCATGGTATATATTCCTAGAAGTAAGATTGAGAAGGTTAAATGCTAATTTCAATGTAACTCTGGTATTTTTTAGGGGGGGCTAGGGGGCTGGAGGGCATAACAATCTGAATCTGTGCCAGCAAAACCAGTGTACATTCTTGATAGCCTAAAATTAAGTCACTGCCTCTTTCCTAGAAACTGGTCTTGCAGAAGCTGTTATCTAAAATGCTCACATTTAACAGAGGCCATAAACTATGAACAGTGCATAGGGGTCAGCTGGTGGGGGGTTATTAGCACTGGGGCCAGGCCAGACCATTAGATATGGTTTCAAGATCCCCAACCCATGGGGTCTTTTTTGCAAAGCCTGTGAAAAGACTGGAAGCATCATCCATGTTTGAAGAACAAAGACATCAGAAAGACATAAAACAGAAGCATGTTACTTTGCTCAGTCTTAGGAAGTTATTCTGCTGAGTCCGCAGGTGTAATAAACAGTGTAACTCCATTTCTCTAAAGCATTGGTTGTTTTTTTCTCTGGTCTTCTGCAACAGAATTACTGGATCAAATGGAAGTTCCATTTTTAATTTTTTGAGGAAACTCCACACTATTTTTTCACAGTGGCTACAACAGTCTGCATTTCCTTCAGCAATGTAAATAAAAAACTGCCTTTATAATTCTTCAAAGTGTGTGTATACATTTTTGGGACACCTATATATAGTTTAAGAATAGAAGATAGTCCTATGCCATTTCTGGTATGTTTCAAAGATATTTACTCACCAGGAATCATGGAACTAGTATAGCAGCACCAATACCCAGTGCTAATATGTACACATACACACTTGCAGGGACCTGTGCATTTTTCATGCATGAGGGTGTATATATGAAATGCATTTGGAATAACTTTTCTGCAGGATAGATTTTGTTTAGGTTATTTTCAATACAAATAGTATAGAGGGCTAAAAGGTCATTTTTAAAATTCATATAATGATACTCTTCTAAAATCTGTGGTACTGTCACAGGTTGTTAGGCTTGATGCCAGCTGCCCTATATACATATGAGGACTGTCTCAAACCCCTTTGTCCTACTGCCTACAATTCAGGATTTGAATTCTCACCTGTAATTGGAGTTACTCTTTTAGGCTCCTGGGGGAGCACTGATGCCCTACCTCTGCATAGTATATTACCATTTCAAAGTGCTTTTACATACATATATCATCTCATTGGATTTTCACAACAACTCTGGTTTATACAGCTTTTGTGGCTAGAGAAAGCCAATTCTCAGTGAGGTTAATTTACTCACCTAAGGGCATGTGAGTCTCAAAACGGCTGAAAGCTGAACAGTGCACTTTCAACAGCATCCAAGCTTCTTTAAAAATTGAGCACATCCAGAAGCATCTATTCAAATGGGACTGCAACTGGGGAACAGAGAGCAAGGGAGAAGTAACATAGAATCCCATTAGCACCAGGGAACCAGAGAAAGAATTGCTTTCTCAGACTCATGAGCTGTCATCCAGGGCAGAGCAGGCCCTGACTTATGGAAATTTTTATGTGAGAGGAAGGAAACGGGGATTGAAGAGCAGATTCAAGTTTTAAAAATCAACAAACAATTATTAACTCAGAATGGAAAAGAAAAATTAGAAAATATATGCTCATTAAATATAGCCAGTATCGCTATGATATTTTCCTCACACAGAAAATAACTTTTAGTTAGTAAAAGACACTTATTTTCTTTTGCTTTGTTTCTGACATTTAAATGAGCATTGGCTATATATAAACAACTTAGAAAGGTGTGTGTGTGTGTGTGTGTGTGTGTGTGTGTGTGTGTATGGATCTTGGGGTTGTATGCTTTGTTTTTGTAATTATATTTAGAATATTAGAGGGGATTATATTAAAATTTATCTGTGCTGTTTTCTTGAAAGCACTAAATTTCTCTGTCTGGCCTATCCTTACCACAGTGTTTATGCCTTTAAATTCTTTACTTCTGATTTTCTTTTGATAAAACACTGATTTTAATTGCATTTCCTTGTTTATTTTTTTTACAAAATAACCATGCAGTGTGGCTCTGTAACATCTTCTCTATCTATATTTGCAAATAAAATTTGTTTCCTGTAGGTCCTGTGAGAGTAAACAAGTCATCTTTTCTGTCAAAGAACAGTTTAGACAACTGTCATCTTGGACTGCGTGACTTGGCAGCTTCCATGTTGGCCACATGGCTTGCAGTTCCCCTGGGGGCTGCCATTTTGAAACAGCAAAGGCCAGCCCCTCCCTTTTCCTTAGCCAATCATGACAGACTGTGAGCCTGAGCTCCAATGAAGAGCAAAGGACAGGGGAGAAACCAAGATAGCAACATAGGTGAACACCTAAGCTGCTGCCTCGCACAATAACTTCAAAACTACAACTAAAAGACAGAACAGACACCATCCAGAACCACAGGAAAGCTGGCTGAGTGAAAATTCTACAACTTGAAGTAAAGAGAGGGACTCACAGAGACTAAGAGGAGCTGCGAAAAGCTGAGGTATGGAGACCACTCCTGGAGAGGAAAGATGGAGGAGGGTCTGGCTGGCTTCCTCTAGCAGGGGGAAGACAGAAAATCCCAACAGCACTGAAACCCAGCTCCAGGCAAGACTCAGAGGGGGAGTCTGGACTGTTGTGAAAAGGAAGGAGTGCATGGAAACTTAGGGGAGCTACGAAAGACAGAAGTCTGGGGGCTCATGAAATGCGCATGAAAATGCACACAGAGCACTGACTACTGTTGTGCCTGGCTTCCTCTAGCAGGAGGAAGACAGAACCTCACAGCAGCGCTGAAATCCATGTCCAACTGCATTGAACCCCAGTTTCGAGCTAGACCCCGGGGACCCAGACTCATACAGGTCTCTAGAGACCACAGAAACCCAGGAGAACTGAAAGGCAGAGTTCCAGAAGATGGCACACATGCATGCATGCATGCGTGCATGTGAGAACCAGAAGTCTGGAGGCAAGCCCGCATGTGCAAAGATGATCCTCACAACCAATTGGCTTGGAGGTCAATCCCCCCCTCACCCCAGTGATACCAACAATAATCTTGAATTAACTACAACAAGACTATACACACAGTTCACAAAGGAGTGCACCAAGAGTGTCCACCTCAGGTAACTGGAGAGACATAGCTACTGGGCCACATAGGACATCTAGCACACAAAGATACTCTACCAACTCAGGGAAGCAGTGAAATATGCGGGGACCAAAGAACAGATCACAAACAAAAGAAATGAAGGAAAACAAATGACTGGATATAGAGTTATAAGGTTTTTTAAGAATCTCCTAGAAAAAATGGATAAATTTAGTGAGACCCAAGAGGAGATGGAAAAGAACCAACTAGAAATTAAACATACACTAACTGAAATAAAAAATATTATACAAAGACCTAACAGTAGACTAGAGGATCGCAAGAATCAAGTCAAAGAGTTGAAATACAAGGAAGCAAAAAACACTCTGCTGGAAAAGCAAAAAGAAAAAAGAATAAAAAAAATGTGAAGATAGTGTAAGGAGCCCCTGGGACAATTTCAAGCGTACCAACATCAGAATTATGGGGGTGCCAGAAGAAGAGAGAGAGCAAGATACTGAAGACCTATTTGAAGAAATTATGACTGAAAACTTCCTCCACCTGGTGAAAGAAATAGACTTACAAGTCCTGGAAGTGCAGAGAACCCCAAACAAAAGGAATCAAAAGAGGACCACACCAAGACACATCATAATTAAAATGCCAAGGGCAAAAGACAAAGAGAGAATAAAAAAGCAGCAAGAGAAAAACAGTTAATTAGCTACAGGGGAGCACCCATACTACTGTCAGCTGATTTATCAACAGAAACTATGCAGGCCAGACAGGAGTGGCAAGAAATATTCAACCTGATGAATAGCAAAAGCCTACAACCAAGATTACTCTACCCAGCAAAGCTATCGTTCAGAATTGATGGGCAGTTGAAGAGCTTCACAGATAAGAACAAAATAAAGGAGTTCATCAACACCAAACCAGTATTATATGAAATGCTGAAAGGTATTCTTTAAGAAGAGGAAGAAGAGTTGAAACCGGTTTGGCTTGGTGGATAAAGCATCTGCCTGCAGACTGAAAGGTCCCAGGTTCAGTTCAGATTAAGGGCATGTACCTTGATTGTGGGCACATCCCCAATAGGGGGCGTGCAAGAGGCAGCTGATCAATGTCTCTCTCATCGATGTTTCTAACTCTCTATCCCTCTCCCTTCCTCTCTGTAAAAGAATCAATAAAATATATTTTAAAAAAAGAAGAGGAAGAAGAAAATGGTAAAAGTAAAAATTATGAACAACAAATACATATCTATCAAGAAGTGCATCTAAAAATCAAGTGAATTGGAAATCTGATGAACAGAATAAACTGGTGAATATAATAGAATCAGGAGGGAGCATAGAGAGAGAGTGGACTGATATTTCTCAGGGGGAAAGAGGTGAGGAGGTGTGCAGGGAGAGACTGGGCAAAAATCATGCACCTATGGAAGAGGACAATGGGGGGGAGGTAAAGACAGAGGGTGTGGTGGGAACCAGGTGGAGGGGATATATGGGGGAGAAGAGTAACAATTGTAATAATCTGAATAATAAAGATTTATTAAAATTAGCCGAAACCCGTTTGGCTCAGTGGAGAGAGTGTCGGCCTGTGGACTGAAAGGTCCCAGGTTCGATTCCGGTCAAGGGCATGTATCCTGGTTGTGGGCACATCCTCTGTAGGGGGCGTGCAGGAGGCAACTGATCGATGTCTCTCTCTCATCATTGTTTCTAACTCTCTATCCTTCTCCCTTCCTCTCTGTAAAAACTCAATAAACTATTAAAAAGAAAAAAAATATACATTAAAGATTTATTAAAATTAAAATAAATAAATAAATATTTTAAAAGAAGAAATTGTGTGTGTATGTATGTTTTTATCCTCTGAATAAATACATTTGGGTATGGAAAAAAAAAAGAGCAAAGGACAGGTCACATGCGTAAGGGATTATAAACCTGAGCAGCCTGCCTGCTAGGTGTGCTCACTTCCAGACCGTGTGTGCTCACCCTTCTATGTAGAAATAAAGATGTTTGTCTTGTTGCCTGGTTCCCAGGTGTGTTTTGTGGTATACAAGGACCCCTGATTCGGAGGGCTTGCCTTATTTCTAACAGTCCCATATAAATATGTCAAATGTAATTGTTTAATTACAAATTGTAACTTCTCCCTATCCCAGGTGCTTATGTAGCCCATTGCTTTCGAATAAGTTTCTTTCCTCTTATTCTTTTTCAATGTATTGTTCAGGGGACACCTCAGTGTTGAAAGACTGACACTCAACCAGTTAATTTCCCACTGAAGAAGCACAACGCTGACTGCTTATCTTGGCCTCATTTATTTTCTTTGGAGATATATGTTAGAAAACAACCTGCTGTATTTTTCACAGTTGCAGATAAAGTAACCCTGAATATATTTCATGTTGCCGTTTTTATCTCTTCTGGAAAGAAATGAGATTTTGTATTCTTGTTAAAAAAACAGAAGATCAGTCTGTACCTGAATTCTGATTCTAATTCTGTTTCCAATTCCATCTGGTCATTTATATGAAATACTTCAGAGTAGGTGACTTGATTTTATTTTAGCCTTCCCCACTTCTCAACTTGCAGAATAGGTATACAAAATATAGTGAGAATTGCTATTACTTAGCATAACTAAAATTTCCTAAGTGTTAGAGGAGTTCCATATTGTTTATATTACTTACTAGAGGCCCTTTGCCTGGCCTATGCCCTCTCACAATCTCGGACCCCTCAGAGGATGTTGTACTGCCTGTTTTGGCCCAATCCCCACAGACCAGCCTGAGAGACCCCACCAGTGCATGTCTCTAGTATACATGTAATATCTTTGGTTAATCTCTTCTCGCCCTCCCCACTCCGCACTTCCCTCTGAGATTCATCAGTCTGTTCCATGTTTCCATGTCTGTGTTTTGAGCATCTGCCCCCTGGTGGTCAGTGCACATCATAGCCCCCAGTTCAATGGTTCAACCATCCAAAGGTCCAAAGGTTACTTAGGCTTTTATATATAGAAACTATAGGCCTGATGCCTGAACATTCATGCAAGAGTAGGCCACCTTTCCCTCACCTGCTGGTACCAGCTTTCCTCCAGCACCCAGGACCTGGCTGGCTTCCCTCTGGCCCTGGCTTTGTTAGGAAGGACATCCGGAATGATGTCCAGAAGATATCTGGTCTAATTAGCATATTACCCTTTTATTATTATAGATAATTGAAGTCAAAAGTTTCATCTACATGTGCAAAATCAAGTGAATTAATAAGTCCAATTAAATACCTCAAAGTTCAGCATAGTATTTTATAGCTAAGAAATCACTTTCACAGTTATTATATTTTAAAATTAATTTCATTAAGTGGCCAGCAAATTCAGTAGTCAATAGAGCCAGATATCAACAGTACAATGATTGAAATTTTTTTTGAGAGCCAAATTTTTTAAACTTAAACTATATAGGTAGGTACATTATTATTAACTTAAGGGGCCAAAGAGCCACATGTGGCTCATGAATCATGGTTTGCTGACCACTGACTTAGGCATTTCACATGAACCCGTATCCTTGCCCTTCAAACATATTCATGTACAACTCACAGATTTATACAACTCAGAGATTTTTTTTTTCATAATAGGCTCAGGTAATTAAAGCAAAGGTGAGTTGTTTGGATAATATCTTCTTTTCCATTTCAGGTTGCATGAGTGCATACAGACTTGAAGTACTGTTTTTCTTTTCATTTAAGCTATACTTTTGTTAAATACAGTCAATTTAAATTCAGTACACTTTGTGTCTTTATAGTAGTTTACCTTCCATTCTAAATTTTATGTGAATCAATCTTTTTGTTGTTGTTAATTCTCACCCAAATATATTGTTTCCATTGATTTTAGAGAGAGAAGAAAGGAGGAAGGAAAGATAGAGATAGATGAGAGAGAAACAGAGAGAGAGAAAGAGAGAGAGAGATGTGAAAGAGACATCAGTTGGGATTGAATCTAAAACCTAGGTACATGCTGGGAATCAAATCTAAGACCCTTTGGTGCATGGGAGGGCACTTTAACTATTGAGCAACATGGGACTGGACAGAGTTCTTTGCTGTATGGAAATTTTTCAGTCACTGATTTCCCCAGTTTTTCCTTAGCAAAATTATTTCCAAATGCTGCAATAGCAGTGCAATGATCAGTTAAAATGCATTCAGCTTTAAGTAACAGAAAACCTAGACAAAAGTGATATAAGCAATGAGGACATTTATTCTTCTATTGGAAAAAGTTCAGAGTAAACATATCCTCCATAGGTCTTTACATTGGCTTGGTGACATCATCAAGGACTCAGGATATTTCCATTACTTTATTCTAGCTTAATTTTCAGGCTATTTTTCCTCTTGATCACAAGATGGTTATCCCAGAATGCTCAATGTCCAGTGGAATATGATGCAGATTCATTTTTTTTCCTTATAACTCTTTTTAAAAAGTAAAACTTCTTTATCATAAGCCTTGAACAGATCTTTGTTTATGTATCATTAGGCAAAAGTGAATCACATGCCCACCTATAAATCAAACATTGACCAGTTAGATCACTGCACAGCTGACTCTTGAACAACATGGGTTCAAACTGGGCAGGTCCACTTAGTACAAGGATTTTTAAAAATAAGTACTGTACGTGTATTTTCTCTTCCTTATGATTTTTTTTAAAAAAAAATTATTGATTCCAGAGAGGAAAGGAAAGGTACAGAGAGATAGAAACATCAATGATGAGGGAGAATCACTGATCTATTGCCTCCTACACACCCCACACTGGGGATCAAGCCTGCAACCCAGGCATGTGCCAAGATTGGGAATTGAACCATTATCTCCTGGTTCTTGGCTGGCGCTCAACCACTGAACCATGCCAGCCGGGCCCTTATGATTTTCTTAATAACATTTTCTGTTCTGTAGGTTACTTTATTTTTGTAAGAATTCAGTGCACAATACATATAACAAACAAAACATCTGTTAACCGACTATTAATTGTTAAGGCTTCCAGTCAACATTAGGCTATTAGTAAAGTTTTGAAGAGTCAAAAGTTATATGTGGATTTTTGACTGTGCAGGGGATCAACACCTCTATTCCCCAATTGTGCAAGAGTCAATAATAATTAGAAGAATGTTAGCTTTGCTGGATAGATTATTCTTGGTTGTAGGTTCTTGCTATTCATCATGTTGAATATTTCTTACCACTCCCGTCTGGCCTGCATCATTTCTGTTGAGAAATCAGCTGACAGTAGTATGGGTGCTCCCTGTAGGTAATGAACTGTTTTTCTCTTGCTGCTTTTAATATTCTCTCTTTGTCTTTTGCTCTTGGTATTTTAATTATGATGTGTCATGGTGTGGTCCTTTTTGGATTCCTTTTATATGGGGTTCTGTGTACTTCCTGGACTTGTAAGTCTATTTCTTTCACCAGATCTGGGAAGTTTTCAGTAATTATTTCTTTAAATAGGTTTTCAGAATTGAAGGGCAGATAAAGAGCTTCACAGAAAAGAAAAAGCTAAAGGAATTCATCATCTTCAAACCAGTATTATATGAAATGCTGAAAGGTACTCTTTTAGAAGAGGAAAAAGAAAAGGTAAAAGCCAAAAAATTATGAACAACAAATACATATCTATCAACAAGTGAATCTAAAAATTAAGTGAATTAAAATTTTGATCAACAGAATAAACTTGTGAATATACTAGAATCAGGAGCACAGAAAGGGAGTGGACTGATAATTCTCAGGGGGAAGGGGTGAGGGGTGTATAGGGAGAGACTGGACAAAAATCATAAACCTATGGATGAGATCAATGGGAGGGAGGTAAGGGCAGAGAGAAGGGTGGGGTGCTATGGAGGGGGAAAAAAGAAACAAATGTAATAATCTGAATAATAAAGATTTAATTAAAAAATAATTAGAAGAAAACACGCAGTACTTAACTCTTAATCACATGGTGGAGGGGTAGGATTCCTGTATCATATTGTGGTTCTAGCAGCAAGTATGGAGTGAAGACTGCTAGGGAGACTAACAACAGTGCCTGCTATACCTAGGAACTGTAACCTCCCTCTAAGCTTCTTCCTGAGAAACTTCCATGAGGATATTCCAGGCAACCTATTCACTTATTCTTTGACAATGGAGTATTCTTTGAGAATTTCCTATTTTGCTTTTGAAAGTAGGCCTAAAATAGGGCCCTGAAACTTTGTCGTATTACTTGACTTTTATTGCTCATATGCATCTAATAAAAAAAAAAAACTTTGAGATACAATTTACATGAAATAATGCACACCATTTAAACTGCCAGTTTAATGAGTTTTGACATATGTATATGCCTGTGTACTGATCACAATAATTAAAGTATACATTTCAGTAACTCAAACAGAAAATTCTCAAGCTTCTTTTATAGTCAGTTCTCTCCAAATCTGGCCATAGGCATCTGATCCCCTTCTTTCTATAACTATAAGTTAATAGTTTTTCCTAGAATTTCATATTAATGAAATCATGCATTTTTTATTATTTTGAATCTGACTTATTTCTCTAAACATATTTTTAGATTCATCTGTGTTGTTTACATCAGTAGTTTGTTCCTTTTATTATGACTTGTATTCCAATTTATAGCATAGGACATTTTGCTTATCCATTTACCTGTTGATGAATATTTGAATTGTTTCCAGGTCTTAACTATTAGGAATGGCTCTACTAGGAACATTAACTTGTAAATCTTTGTGTTGCCATGATGTTTCCTGTAACTTACCTAATATTTAGGAGTGGGATTTCTGTATTTTAGGCTGTTTAACTTTATGTAAACATGTCGGATTGTTATCCGAAGTTATACCATTTTACATTTCCAACAGCAATATATAAGCATTCCAGTTGTTCCACATTCTCAACACCTGGTACTGTCAATCTTTTAAAAACCCTAGAGCTGCAAACATGAAACTAAGTGGAGCATTTGGGCCTGAGGGCAGACACTGGGGGAGGGGGACACTGGACACAGGCCTCAGTCTGCTGTCAGTGGATAAATTCACAGAGAAACATGAATGGATAACAACAGAAAATGGTATTAGAACAGTAGGAATCAGCAATTTTCTACAGGAAGCTTTGGGAGATATTGTTTACTGTAGTTTACCTGAAGTTGGGACAAAATTGAACAAATAAGGTGAGTTTGGTGCTTTGGCTTGTGTAAAAGTTGCTAGTGAGCTCTCTTCTCCTATTAAGAGAAGTAACTGAAACTAATGAGGCTCTTACAGAAAATCCAGGATGTGCCATCAAGGTTTGTTATGAAGATGGTTGGCTGATCAAGATGACACTGAGTAACCCCTCAAAACTAGATGAATGAAGGAAGGAAGAAGCATAAGAGAAATTCATAAAATCATTGTGGAGTGAAAATGGAACTCTCCGTCTTCCCTAAACAAAATTTAGCCATTATAAATGTCATCATTATATGTTTAATTTTCATATCCCGGATGACTAATGATTGTTTTCATCTTTTCATGGGCTTATTTTATTGCACATATTTTCTATTATGACGTATCTTCTCAGAACTCTTTGCAAATTCTTTATTGTACAGTTGATGGAATTTTTATTATTAAGTTGTAAAAAGAACTTATATCCTTGACCAGTTTGGCTCAGTGGATGGAGTGTCACAGTCTGTGGACTGAAAGGTCTCAGGTTCTATTCCGGTCAAGGGCATTACCTTGGTTGTAGGCACATCCCCAGTAGGGGGTATGCAGGAGGCAGCTGATTGATTTTGCTCTCTCATCAATGTTTCTAACTTTCTGTTGATCTCCATTCCTCTTGGTAAAAAATCCATAAAATATATTTGAAAAAACAGTATTTATATATCCAGCTATAAATCTGCCACAGATAATGTGAATTGTGAATCTTTTCTTCCAATATCTGGCATGCTTTCTAATTTTCTTTTTTTTAATTTCTTTATTGATTCAGCTATTACATATGTGTTCTTATTCCCCCATTCTCTCCCACCTCCCATTCATGCCTCCATCCCCCTGTTGTCTGTGTCCATTGATTAGGCTTATATGCATGCATATAAGTCCTTTGGTTGATCTCCTCCTTTACCCCCATCATCCCTACCTTCGCCAAGGTTAGACATTCTGATTGATGTTTCTCTATCTCTGAATCTGTTTTTGTTCATCAGTTTGTGTCCCGACTCTCGGGTGAAGTCAACGAGGACCCTAGAGGGGGAGTGGGGATGAAAGAGACAAGAGACACAAGGAATGGAGACAAGACAAAGTTCTGATCAAGTCTCGTTTATTCAACAGCAGTTCGAGGTATTTATAGGGAGAAATAAGGAAGTTATCGAAAATTCCTAGCCCTAAGGCGAAATGCCTGGCTTTCGGGAGATAGGGAAAGAGATAGGGTTTGGGGTAATTGAAACCTAGTCCAAGGTTAGTGCTAACGTGGCTGGAGCTTACTACAAAATGGCTGTCAAGCACAACAAGTTTCCCACAAGTTTGTGTTGTTCATTATATTCCACAAATGAGTGAGATCATGTGATATTTATCTTTCTCTGCCTGGCTTAACAGTGAGAAATCTGGCTCCCATTTTTCTTAATATAATTCTCTTATATGTAAAAAATCTTATATAGTTGTGATTTTACATTATGTCATTTAATTTTATGCATATATTATTTATGGTTATTTTCTATTTTTAATTTTTATTAATATATTACATGTGTACGTATCTTCCCATTGCCCCTCCCATTCCCAATGCATGCCCTAAGCCCCCAGTGTATTGCGTCCATTGGTTATGCTTATATGCAAGCATATAAGTCCTTTGGTTGATCTCTTATCTACCCCACCTCTCCCTAACCTTCCCACTGTAATTTGACAGTCTGTTTGATTATTTACTGGCTATGTGTCTATCTCGGCGGACAAGGTGCTTGTCCTGGCGGTCCCTCTGTCCCTGCTCCTCTCAGAGGCAGCCTCCCTTTGGCCTGCAACCCGCCTTCCCCTCCCTCCTGGTCTCAGGACCCTCAGGGCTGCACAGAGCGGCTCAGACAGACGGGAAATGCCAGATGATAACACATTCTGTACCCTTGATTTATAAGTAGCAGGAATCCCCGAGAATCCCCTTACACAGATCAACAACCACAACCTTAGATAACAGGTTATAAACTTTATTATAGACTTTTGGTTTGCATGCTTAAATAATGTGGTTTCTTTTTTTTTTTAATATATTTTATTGATTTTTTACAGAGAGTAAGGGAGAGGGATAGAAAGATAGAAACATCGATGAGAGAGAGACATCGATCAGCCGCCTCCTGCAGGCCCCAGACTGGATATGTGCCTGCAACCAAGGTACATGCCCCCACCGGAATCGAACCTGGGACCTTTCAGTCCGCAGGCCGACGCTCTATCCACTGAGCCAAACCAGTCTCAGCTAATGTGGTCTCTTATTCAAATTAAAATCTTAGTTTGCATTTGGAATCTAAAATCTGTAATAAGTGAAACTCTACTGCTGAAACCACCTCTGGTGTGAAGAAATTTGAAGGTAGCAGGAGAGAGACGCAAGGCTATCTGCTTTCCTGCAATGAGATTACTGAAGGGTTCATTTAAAAATTATAGAAGAACTCGCAGGGAAATGCCAATCTTGGCTAAATTAGGTGCTAGTTATTACTTCAGAAAGCGAAAGAGAAATAAAAAAAAAATTAAGATTTGTCTTTATGTTTTAAGCATGAAAAGAAATTCGGCCAGATCTATTACTGATGCTTTCCCCTGAAGTAAGCAGGATGTGTGGGAAGGGAGAGACACGTGGCAATCCAATATGAAAGCCCACTCTCCCAGTATACTAATTTAAAGTCTCCTTTCTCACCATGAAAAAGTTTTAAAAATTTAGAGATGTGTCTGGAATTTCTGTACTTGTGAGGAGAGAAGCCCGGCTTAACAAGAAATGCGTGCAATTTTCCACCTTTTTGGGTATATTAGACAGGGTTTTAAGATGGAATCTCTCTGCAAAAACTGCAGAAAAAGAAAAACCCAGAACTGGTCTTTATTTCTTAAGAAAGATGGGATAAAGGAACCAAAAGGAGAAGACTTTGTGTTATTAATCTAGGAACTGCTAAATATTTGACTTGCCAGCTTTAAAAGTTCAAGATTCAAATAAATTGGGAGAAAATAAAATAAAATTTCTCTAATACTGTAATTAGGAATTCAAAATATGTTGTTTATTAGTCTAATTAAAAAAGAATTAATTCTGTGATTCCCAACTGAAAAAAATTAATATAAAAACCAGTTTAAAGATATAATTGATATCTTAAGATAATTATAAAAAGTATTATAATTTTTAAATCATCTATGAATGTATATATTTGATAGTTTTTTCATGTTAAAATTTCAAGGCTTTAACAGAGATAATTCTTGGAAAGCTCCATGGGCTCAAAATAATACAAAAAATGTGTTCCCTCTTCTTAAGGAAATCTTTTTAAATTTAACCGATCTAATATACTTGAAATTGCATGGAAAGCCTTATCAAATAAAAATTAGTAACTATATTTTAAATGTTATGAAGGTTTTGACTTC
Organism: Lasiurus borealis; assembly: GCA_004026805.1. Taxonomy (NCBI): domain Eukaryota; kingdom Metazoa; phylum Chordata; class Mammalia; order Chiroptera; family Vespertilionidae; genus Lasiurus; species Lasiurus borealis. The sequence goes on along the minus strand of PVJN01010058.1, from coordinate 8,390 downwards.
TAGGAAGGGCAAAATGAAGTATTTTTAAAATACTAAATATTTCTTAAAATTCCAACAGCAGAATTTAAAGTGACAAAAAGCCCATAGCCGCCTGTATTCTTAATTAAGCTAGAGGCAAGACAACATTTGTGGCTTATGAATCAGACATAAACATTTACTAAATTTGCTTTGCCTTTTAAATGAAGATACCTACTTTAATTACTTAAATCAAGGTTTTCAGCTAAATGAAAAGCCAGTGTCTTTGTAAGCAATGTGATTAAGTATTCTAATAAAGTAACTAAGACCTTGACTATATAAAAAGAATTGACAGCCAGTTTAAAATTGAATTGCCATAGCCCAAAGCAAAGAATATCCTTATATGATATTATTCTACAATGTCATTATAATTTTTGATATGTTACAACAGTATATTGTACAAATATCCCAAACAAACTTACAATCTAATTCTTTGAATGTTTGGTAGCAATTTTAAAAAGATCACAAAAGGAATTAAGACAGTGAGAAGGCACTTGAGCATGCTATATTGGCTATTTTTGCCAAGAAGAACCCTCCCACAGCTGTTGTCTGAGCTTTCTGTTCATGCTTAAGATTGTTGCTAGAATATTAAATTTGACAAAAAAATAGTAGTCAAGTTTTCAAATTCATTTAAATTGGCTAATTGAAATAAGTGAATATTCAAGAAAATTTAATTGTACTGGAAAAAAGTTATTCCTAAAGTATTAACTAAAATTTCTCATTTGCAGCAACGTGGTTAGAACTGGAGAACCTTATGCTTAGTGAAATAAGCCAGTCAATGAAGGAGAAGAATCACATGATCTCACTCATTTGTGGATAATAAAGAACATTATAAACCGATGAACAAAAGGATAGATACAGAGGCAGTTAAGCATCAGACTGTGAAATTACAGCAGGAAGATTAAAGTTAGGTGAGGTAGATAAGAGATCAATCAAAGGACTTGTATGCATGCATATAAGCATAACCAATGAACACAGAGACTGGGGGGTTGGGGTATGCCTGGGAGGGAGTGGGGCAATGGGGAGATATGTATAAAAATTAATAAAAAATTAATAAAAAAATTAAAATCTGTATAGTGTCTAAAAAAATTCTATTGGTAGTTCATCACATGGTAAAATTGCTTAACATGCAATAAATCTAAAGCAGTCACATTTTTGTGTAAAAAAAATTAAAATTTAAAGTCATCAAGATTGCATTATAAAAATTTTCCAAAAACCTCCTAATAATTATATCAAAAAAGGTGGGAGAGTGGAGTAATATTATATAAGGAAAAGTATCCTGTAAGCAAATTACATCTAGAATTTTTTTTTTTTTTACTTAATAGCAAGACACCCAAGAAAAACATACATAGTATCAAAATAAGTAAAAGGAAAATTATTTGGGCAAAAATAAAAAGGATCCCAAGTCAAATTTATAGAAAACATTTCTTTACTAACTTTTGGTTGAGAATATGTTTGTGTATTTTCAGAGAACAACTCCAAGACCATGTGAATTCCTACAACAGAGATGAATGCTCCAGCTATGAAGATAAGAGGAAAAACAGTCCAAAGATAGAAGATGCTGACGACACCTTGCCATACCAGCAGTCAGCAGCTGTGCATTGCTGCAGGTTGCCCAGGATCAAACCAGAGAGGGTCGAACCTGCATTGCCACCCTTTGTCCACCATCCAGAATTGAAATATCATTGCTGACATGTACACTCACAAACCTGTTGGACATTGAAACTGGGACTCAAAGGACTGTTGGCCCAGGAAGAAACTTACTTACAGACTGATTCATTTACCTCTTAGCATAGCCATTGTTGTTTGTCTTATTTTTTGTTCTTATATGTTTATTTCTAGTCTCCAGATGCAAGATTTTTTAGAGGAAAGAGAACGGGGGAGATGCTGGAAACCAAACATTGTCTCACTAATAGAAAGATGTGGACAGGAGAGCAGAAGTCTGGTCAACCTTAATTGCTCTGAAAGGTCAGAGCTAATCACTCACTCACTGTTCAGTTGAAACATTGTTAGCTGAAGCAGCCTCTACCTATTTGTTTCATGTAAACTTCTGTTCTTGTAATTTCCTGCCTAAAGGCTATAGATGTGTCTCAAAGTTTTAATAAAAGGGAGAAAAAGGCCAAAGCAAGGGGTAGTCTTTCCACTAGAGGAAGGCTCCCACCTGCCCCCCCACCAATATCACCAAATTAATGCTTTTCTAGTTTCTCTTTTCATTTGCATGTGGCCTCCTCCAGAACCTGAACCCTGAACTGGGAACCCTGAATCACGCGGGATGTGGAAAGGGGCTCCCACACCTCTTCAAGATGGCATAGTCTCCACATCTGAGCTGGTGGCTATCGGAGGAAAAAAAAAAAAACAGCAGCAGTGGGGCTGCCCTGTCAGGGGAGCCCTGTCCAGCATTCTCCCACCTCTCCTGGAAGATAACTCACCAACAAAGTCTCCCAGTGTGAACCTCAGCTGTTCTCTCTGTCTTCTCAGTGACAAGGCTAGGGACACGTCCATCTATTCCACCGCCATTTTTTTTTCCTCTCTAATTTTCTTAACAGTATTTCAAAGAGTTGAAATTTTAAATTTTTATGAAGTACAATTTATTTGAGTTTTCTTTTATGATATGTGCTTTTTATGTACTGTACTAGTGGCCTGGAACACAAAATTCATGCATGGGGCGTGAGTGGAGGGTTTTCCTCAGCCTAGCCTGCACCCTCTTCAGTCAGGGACTCCTTGAGGGATAGAGACTAAACCAGTGGTCATACATCGCTCTTGCAATCTGGGACTGCTGGCTCCAAACCACTCACCTACCTGTATGCTTGATTGCCCCTAACCCCTCTGCCCGCCTGCCTGATCACCCCTAACTGCTTCTGCCTTCCAGCCTGGTTGCCCACAACTGCCCTCCCCTGCTATCCTGATCTCACCCCAATGGATCTCCCCTGCTGTCCTGATATATCCTCCAACAGCCTGTACCTGCTGGATCACCCCTAACTGTCCTCCCTGCTGGCCTAATCCCACCCTCAACTGCCCTCCCCTGCCAGCCTGATCTCACCTACAACTTCCCTCCAATGCAGGTATGATCTTTCCCCCAACTACCTCTGTGCCAGCCTGATATCTCCCCCAATGGCTCCCAATGGCCCTCACCTGACAGCCTGATCTTGCCCCCAACTACCCTCTTATGAAGGAGTATTCTTGCCCCCAATTGTCCCTCCATTCCAGCCTGATATCTCCCCAAATGGCCCTCCCCTGCTGGCCAGATCTCACCCCCAACTTCCATGTCCTATCAGCCTGATTGCCCCTAATGGCCTCTGCCTCGGCCCCCACCATCATGGCTTTCTCTGGAAGGAAGTCGGATGCCCAGAAGATGGCTGGTCAACCTGGTCTAATTAGCATATTACCCTTTTAGTAGTATAGATAGATTATATAGGATAGTTTTGCTTAAATGGGGGTGGGAGCCTTTTTCATCAGGAGGAGATGCTCTTGGCAGACAAAAACACATAATTCCTATATCTGGACTGATAGCTAGTCATATGCACTGTACTGCCAAACCACTCATTAAAAAATTGGACTGTTTTTTTATACTGTACACTAATAGTCGTTGCCCTTAAAACCCCTCCTCAGCCCCCACCTTAGGTTCTGCCTTCACAGTTCACCCAATTTTGGTTCTGATTGTTCAGTTTCTATGGTAATTAGGGTCAAAAGCTCAGCATGCTAGGCAGCCATTGGCTTCACTCAATATTTGTTTCTGATTGGTAGGTTTCTATGCCAGTCAGCATAGCTGGGCCTATCAATGAGCTTGATCAGTGAGGTGGAGCTGATCAGTAGCCCCAGCAGAGGACTGAGAGAAAGAGAGGTGCAGCTGCTGGCCAGGTCCGGATTGAAAGAGAGAGGCAAGTGCTGATCAACAGCTGCCATTGGTGCTATGGATCAGACCCTGCTTCTGTCTCCAGGCCTATCTTCAGGCCTGATCCACAACCCCCTCGGCAGTCATTGATGGGGCTGAGGTTCTGCAGCTGGACCATGAAAACCCAGCAATGACTTCCAGTCAGTTAAGCCTTTGGTTGTTTGGAATTTACAGACCCTGGGTTTTTATATATTAGGATTTTTTGTCTGCCAAGAGCATCTCCTCCTGATGAAAAAAGCTTCCCCCACCCCTTAAGCAATCCTATCCTATATGATCTAGTTATACTACTAAAAGGGTAATATTCTAATTAGACCAGGCAACTGGCCATCTTTGGGACATCTGAGTTCCTTCCGGAGAAAGCCATGGTGGTGGGGGTCAAGGCAGAGGCCTTTAGGGGCAATCAGGCCAGCAGTTGTGGGAAGTTGGGGGCAAGATCAAGCCATCAGGAAAAGGCAGTTGGGGAAAACCAGGCCATCAGGAGATGGCATTTGAGAGTGAGGTAAGGCTGGCAGGGGAGGGCAGTTGGGGGCGAGATCAGTCAACAAGGGAGGGCAGTTAGTGTTGATCAGGCAGGCAGAGGCAGTTGGGGGCAAAATCTCATCAGCAGAGGAGGGCAGTTAGGGGCAATGAGGCAGGCAGGAAGAGGCAGTTAGAGGTGATCAGGCAGGCAGGCAGTTGAGTGGTTAGAAACCAGCAGTCTCAAATTGTGACAGGGATGTGCAACCACTGGTTTAGTCCCAATCCCATAGAGGTCCCCAAATGGAGAGGGTACAGACTTGGCTGAGGTAACCCCGCTCCCCATACATGAATTTTATGCACTGGGCCACTAGTATTAGGATAAGAATTCTTTGCCTAGTTCTATAATATAGTCCATAAACTTTTTACTAAGAGAGTCAGATAGAAGTAATTTTAGGCTCTGAGATCTAAATGTGATCTGTGTTGCATATATTTTTCCTTCTCCTCCCATCCTCTCCTGTGAAAATATAAACATTTTCATTGACTTGAGTGCATTGCCAAAACAGACTGTATATCAAACATAGTCCATGTCCATGGTTTGGCTTACTTATGTTCTCAAAGATTTATACCTTTAGCTTTAATATTATGACCCACAATCCATTTCAAAACTAACTTTTGTATTTGGTGTTAGATAATAATTGATATTCATATATTTTCTTTTTTAAATTTATTTTTCAATTACAGCTGACATACAACATTAAATTTGTTTTAGGCATACAACATAGTGATTACACATTTGTATACCTTAGGAAGTGATCACCCAGTAAGTCCAATACCAACCTGATACCATACATAGCTATTACAATATTCTTTGATTATATTTCCTATGCTGCATTTTACATGTCTATGACCATTTTAATAACTGCCAATTTGTACTTTTTAATTCTTTTCATCATTTGGATGTATCTCCCTAGTCCTAATTCCCTTCCCACCTGCTGACTACCAATTTGTTCTCTTTATGAATTTGTAAAGCAAAACAAAGAAACATACAGTATTTGTCCTCCTCTTTCTGACTTATTTGACTTAGCATAATAACCTCTAGGTCCTTCCATGTTGTTGCAAGTGGTAATATTCTTTCTTATCCATATATATATATAAATTATTTCAGCACCTATAGTTTGAAAAGACTAGGATTTCCTCAGTGAATTACCTTGGCACCTATGGCAAAAATATGCTGACCTTATTAATGTGGATCTATTTCTGGATTCTCAGAGCTGTTTTATTGATTTTTATGTCTAGTCATAGATGTATAGCATACTGTGCTGATTGGCCTCTTAACAATACCAAATCTTTCATCTCTATACATAGCATCCCTTTATCTCAATTGCATTATCTCTGTTCCATTCTCTCTTTTTTATTGTTTAAATTATTACAAATAGTAGTATAGATGCCTCCATTTCCCCCCAACCCCATGATCTTCCTCTGGCCTCCCCTACCTCCTGGGACATGCCCTCACCCCCAGCCAGTGTCTTGTGTCCATTGGTTATGCTTATATGCATGCATATAAGTCATTCAGTTGGTCTCTTACCCCAATCCTAACACTCCCAGCAATCACACTGTAACTTGACAGTCTGTTCAATGCTTCTCTGTCTCTATATCTATCATTTTGTTCATCAGGTTATAATGTTCTTTATTATCTGTAAATGAGTGAGATCATGTGGTATTTTTCTTTCACTGCTTGGCTTATTTCACTTAGCATAATGCTCTCCAGTTCTATTCATGCTACTGCAAATGGTAAGAATTCCTTCTTTTTATAGCAGTGTAGTATTCCATTATGTAGATGTACCATTGTTTTCTAATCCACTCATCTGTTGATGGCCACTTAGGCTGTTTCCAAATCTTAGCTATTGTAAATTGTGCTGCTATGAACATAGCGGTACATGTATCCTTTCTGACTGGTGTTTCTGTTTTCGTAGGATATATTCCCAGAAGTGGTATTATTGGGTCAAATGGCAATTCCATTTTTAAATTTTTGAGGAAAGGCCATACTGTTTTCCAAAATTGCTGCAGCAATCTGCATTCACCCCAGCAGTGAAGGAGGCTCCTTTTTCTCCACTTCCTCTCCAGTACTTGTCATTTTTTGATTTGTTGACGATAGCCATTCTGACAGGTGTGAGGTGATACCTCATTGTTGTTTTGATTTGCATATCTGAGACTTTGAGCATGTTTTTATATGTCTCTTGGTTTTCTGAATGTCCTCTTTTGAAAAGTGTCTATTTAGGCCCTTAACCTTTTTTTTTTTTTTGGATAGAGCTGTTTATCTTCCTTTTTTTTAGTTGTATGAGTTTCCTGTAAATGTTGGAGATAAACCCTTATAGGAGACAACATTGGCAAATATAATCACCCATGCAGTGGGCTTTCTTGTTTTGATGATGATTTCTTTTGCTGTGCAGAAGCTTTTTATTTTTATGTAGTGCCATTTGTTTATGTTCTCCCTAGTTTCTTTTGCCCTAGGATATGTGTCTCTAGAGATATTGCTATGACATGTCTGCAATTTTGTTGCCTATGGAATCTCATAAGATTTTTATGATTTCCTGTCTTATGTTCAAGTCCTTTATCTATTTTGATTTTGTTTTTATGTATGGTGTAAGTTGGTGATCTAGTTTCATTTTTTTTTACATGTATCTGACCAGATTTCCCAGCACCATTTATTAAATAGGCTGTTTTGACTTCATTGTATGCTATTGCCTCTTTTGAAAAATATTAATTGAGTATAATGGCTTGGATCCATTTGTGGGTCCTCTATTTCCTCTATTCTATTACATTGGTCTATATGTCTGTTCTTATGCCAGTACCAGGCAGCTTTGAGAACCATGACTGGATAATATAGTTTGATACCCAGTATTGTAATCCCTCCTCCTTCATTCTTTCTCAGCATAGTTGTGGTTATTCAGGGTATTTTTTTTTTTGAGAGTTCGTTCTAGATCTTTGAAATATGCTATTATTATTTTAATAGGTATTGCATTGACTCTATAGATTGCATTAGGTAGTATGGACATTTTAATGATGGTAATCCTACCAATCCATGAACATATGTTCATCAATTTGCTTATGTCTTCCTCTATCTCTTTTTTTCAATGTCCTATAGTTTTTCGAGTACAGGTCTTTTACATCCTTGGTTACATTTATTCCTAAGTATCTTATTCTTTTTGGTGCAATAGTAAATGGGATTTTTTTTTTCAATTCTCTTTCTGTGAGTTCATTATTGGTGTATAAAAAGGCCATAGATTTCTGGGTGTTAATTTTGTATCCTGCAACATTGCCAAATTAATTTACTAGGTCTAATATTTTTTGATGAAGTCTTTGGGTTTTCTATGTATAGTATCATGTCATCTGCGAATAAGGACAGTTTTATTTCTTCTTTTCCAATTTGGATGTCTTTTATTTATTTTTGTTGTCTAATCACTATTGCTAGTACTTCTAATACTATGTCAAACAGGAGTGGTGAAAGTGGGCATCCTTATCTTGTTCCAATTCTTAGGGGAAATGAGTTAGTTTTTGCCCATTGAGTATGATGTTGGCTGTAGGTTTGTCATATAGGGTTTTTATTATGTTGAGGTATGATCCCTCTATTCCCATTTTGGTGTGAGTTTTTTTTTTTTTATCAAGAAAGGGTTTTGGATTCTGTCAAATACTTTTTCTGCACAAATTGATATGATTATGTGATTTTTTCTCTCAGTTTGCTATATGATGTATCACATTTATTGATTTGTAGATATTGTACCAACCTTACATCTCTGGTATAAATCCCACTTGGTCATGGTATATGATCTGCCCCGGCCTGCAGGGCAAGTCAACAGGAACGGCGGGGCGACGCACCTAAGAGAATGAGAAACAGACAGGGACACGAAGAATGGAGGCAAGACAAATGGTGTTCTGATCAAGCCTCAAAATTTTTATTCTTGGTGGCTCTTATATATGCTCAGAGAGGGGAAGGGGAAGGAAGAAGGGGTCGAAACTAGTTAAC
>PVJN01010057.1:27779-58757 GCA_004026805.1 Lasiurus borealis | reverse complement strand
GAGCAGCCGGATAATATACTACGGGGAGACCACGGGAACCTCCAGCCACGGTTCTGAATTATTAATTTAAAAGGTTATGCGCCAGCCCTGATATAAATTATCTTTTAAAACTATCCATATGGGCAACATTTTAATAAGCTCCTAAAACCCCGATTTTTCACGCTGGATGTTGAAAGCAAAATATAATACGTAAATGGCTCTGAGAGAGAGAGAGAGAGAGAGAGCTCTGGATTTATGGGATTCCATCTCCCCCCACCTCCCCAACCCTGACCAAAAAAAAAAAAAAAAAAAAAAAAAGATCTGCCTGACCATTTCCCATGAAAGATGCAAAACCCTCACCGTGGGTCCTGCCCTGCGCATGCGCTGGAAGGTGGCAGGTGTCCCTGGCTCCTGGGTCCTAGGGCCGGCTCTATGTGCCATCTCCCGCTCCCCCCACCTGTTAGGAAACCTGTATTCAGGCTGCACCTGAGTCCTTCACGGGAAAGGGGCGGGATCCGATCGGGCCCCTCGGGAAGCAAATGAAATAGCAGCAGCACTGAGGCAGCCTGCGGGCACCCAGCCTCCCTGCAGGTGAGCAGAGGAGGGCTCGGCTCGGGGGACATGGGTGACTTCGCTGTCTAGCTGTGCGCCCACTCCCCACGAAGGAGGCTTGACATTTCTCAGGAAGGCTGAGCAAAGCAGGATCCCAGCGGGCTGCCTTCCGCCAAGGCCAGAAGAAAGTGGGGGTGTGGGGGAGACGCAATGTGAGATCACCCCACATAGATGATTAAAGAGCCAGAGGAGCGCGGGTTGATTTCACGCTCGTTACAACCCTTTCGCTCGTTACCATCCTCCTTACAATCCTGGCCTGGGAACCTCATCCAGAATCTTCCTGCCTGTGTTGCTCTGTGAACTGAATTAGGAACTTGGGGAACATCCGTCAAGGTAGCCGGCCCCGACCTCGGCCACACCCTCGGGGTCCCCTTCTGTCTGCCCCTAGCGCCGCCCTGGGAAGATGTCCCCTACCTCTCCCATCCCTCAGCCAGGCCGGGTTCATTACATTGTTACAAACGGCGCGGGTGGGTGTGGGAATTAAAAGGAAGCAGAGAATGCCAGTTGCTTTTCAGATTCAGGAGGAAATGGAAATCTTCGTGGTTTTCCCCTTTTTACCTTTCATTGCCTTATTTTCAAAGGGGACCCGCCCGTTTCAGCTTCCCAAGGGCCGAAGCATTAAGTGGAAAAGCAGGCCCACGTGTGAGGCGGAGCTCCCAGCTGGTGACCAAATGCCCTTCCTGGAGCTTTTTCCTTAAGTAGATGTTGTTGTGGTCGTTTTAAGAGGGGACTTCGAATGTCGGATGCCAGCAGACTGTTTCCACCACCAATAACCCAGCCAGTGCACTATTTTTTGTTTTTAAGAGGATGGCAAGCAAAATCTTTAACTTATGAGCAGAGAGAATAATAACCAGTTGCCTGTGTTCTGGTTTTGTTTTTGTTTTTTGTCTGCAGCTCAAGAATTTCAAAGCACATGGTCCACAAACATATGTCTGTCTGCAAAGATCTACTCAGAGCCCATTGATTATAACCAAGTGCTCCTGGTCAGAGGGGGAGCAGGAAGCAAGAAGCACGTGGCCCTGACCGGTTTGGTTCAGTGGATAGAGTGTCAGCCTGCAGACTGAAGGGTCGCAGGTTCGAGTCCGGTCAGGGGCATGTACCTTGGTTTCGGGCACATCCCCGGTGGGGGGTGTACAGATGGCAGCTAATCAATGTTTCTAGCACTCTATCTCTCTTCCTCCCTTCAAATAAAATATATTTAAAAAATAACACAAGTACGTGGCATCCTTACACACCGGAAAGATGGACAGAAGTGCCTTCATGGAGGTTAGTTTAGGATTTTCTTCCATCTTTCCCTTATCTCCTTCCCATCTTTTCTCCCTCCCTCCTCCTTCCCTTCCCTTCTTCCTTCTGTCAAGCAGCCAGACCTGCTTCTATCCTTCCAACCACTCCCACACCAACAGCAGGCCTGCCACGTGCGGGCACTGGAGGTACAAAGAGAAGACTCGGTGCCAGCCCTCAGGAAGTTAACTTCTACTAACAGGCCAACAGCCAAGCAGGATATGGCCTTGCCCTGTGCTAGGTGCCATTGTGGAGACGCGGTCCACGTGCATAGCTTCACAGGCAAGGGATTCTGAGTTGCATCTTGAAGGGTGACCTGCCATTCACTAGGTATCAAGATAGACAGAGACCAATAGACAGCGTGAACGAAAGCACAGAGGCTGTGTAACCTTTCTGGCTCGTCCAGGGAAAGGCAAAAAAATCAGTGAGTCTAGAACATAGATGATGCTTGAGAAGATGTGGCCAGAGAGAAAGGTGGAGCTCGAACCAGGAAGACTATCGAAGGCTCTGATAAGGAATGCAGATTTCCTCCTCTGACAATGAGTCAGCCAGGGTTCTCCCAGGAGAGCATCTGGATGCCCTAGGGCATTGACCCTAATTGTAGTTTAAAGGACAGAAAGATTTGGCCCAGGAGGAGGCTTCTATAATGGGGAAGGAAGGAAGGAAGGAAGGAAAGAAGGAAGGAAGGAAGGAAGGAAGGAAGGAAGGAAGGAAGGGAGGAAGGGAGGGGAGGGAGGAAGGACTGGGCTACGAGAGAAGACAGAGGAATGGAAACGAGGGGAAGGATTTGAGACGGACCCAGAAGGTAGAATTCCAGGACCCATGAATGTCCATGTGCCAAGGGGAGGAGGGGAGTAGCAGAAGGAAGATGGGCTGACACCAGGCTCGGGGCTAAGGTGGGCCACCATGTGCAATAGGACCTAAGGGGACAGGCCGTGGGTGGATGCAATGAGGAATCTTCAGAGGCCCAGAGAACAAGCACGGGAAATAAGGACCTGGAACTTGGGGGAGGCAGGGTCTGGACCTGAGGTGGAGGTTGACAGAATAGAGGTGGTGGTTGAAATTGTGGGAGCAGCCGAAACTGGTTTGGCTCTGGATAGAGCATCGGTGTGCAGACTGAAGGGTCCCAGGTTCGATTCTGGTCAAGGGCACATGCCCGGGTTGCGGGCTCGATCCCCACTAGGAGGAAGCTAGTCAATCATTCTCTCTCATCACTGATGTTTCAATCTCTCTCTCCCTCTTCCTCCCTCTCTCTGAAATCAATAAATATATATTAAGATAATAATAATCATTATTCCAATGCACTCCAGTCAACAAATACTTCTTCTCAAACAAATACATAATTAATCCAGGCAACACCTTTTTTGACTCGGAGGTTTTAAAGTGACTGGCTAAGGTGAACGTTCAGGAAAAATAATGGTATTTCCGAAGAAAAATTCACACCGAGTTCAATTTACAATATTGTAATAAGACTCCGCAGCATAAATTCTAGTACACTGGACAGAAAAGCTATTTGTGTAGCGTGCGAGGACATAAATAAAAGCCAAATACTTATACTGTCCTCACAAATATGAAATTTTCTTTTGTGAATCTACACTCCCTGACACGTATTCCGAGAAAGTTGGGCCCCGTGATAAATATTTCGACGGGAAGGTCTTCATCAATATCAACTCTCTCTCTCATTATTCAGTTACTAAATAAAAAGGATGGTAATAACGGAGTAACAAATAACAGAATAATATAATTAAAGTTATGCATCAACTCTCATTCAACACTCAGTCACGGCCAAGTTTGTCACCAACTTCTGAACGCTTCCTCCCAACTCAAGGAATGATCTCATCCCCACTTCTTAGCTTCTGCCACTCAACAGTGGCCAATCCCCGGCCTCTCTGACTTGTTACTCAGCTCCTTCTATTCCTTCTCGGAAGGTTTCTTTCCACGAGCTCCGTTCTGGTTCTGAATCCGATTGGAAGCCCCACCCCTTCTATGCTTCCACAGCCCCAGCATCACTCCCGCCAAGTAAAGTTCTTTCCAGACCCTTCTGTAAATCACACCTGCGGTCTCCTTCGAGAAAGCATCCCTTTTCCGAGATCGTTGTCCCATTTCTGAATAGTGTTTCGAAGCCTTAGATGGACCCACCATTTTAGCAAGAAAGAGCCTTGCTTTCAGAAGCCCGGACGTTCCCCTCCTTCTAAATCAGTGGTTCTCAACCTTCCTAAGGCCGCGACCCTTGCATACAGTTCCTCATGTTGTGGTGACCCCCCCAACCATACTTCATAACTGTAATATTGCTATTGTTATGAATTATAATATAAATACCTGTGTTTTCCGGTGGTCTTAGGCGACCCCTGTGAAAGGGTCTTTCGACCCCCAAAGGGGTCGCAACCCACAGGTTGAGAACCGCTGTTCTAAATCATCCCATGTCCTACGGTCACCCATACATAAGGTGTCCTGGTAGAGGGGCCACTCTGAGGAAGAGCTTGAGGTGGGTGATCATAATAAACCGAAATAAGCCTATTAGACACCCTTTGTGAGTGAGCACCTAGGAACAAAGACACAATTCCCCGCCTGCCTGTAAGAATAACAGCGCGCTTGTGGTATTTCCGTGGCTGTCGCGTGTGGGAGGCACTGCTATCTCGTGTTGAGCAGCGAAGAGCAGGAAACACAAGTAGCAATGGTCTGTGGGCGCGGTCATATTGCGGAATAAGAGAATGGGGTCAAGGGAGGCCAAAGGTCCAGGGGTCCGGCCTCTGCCCAAGGACTGAATAAGGATGCAGCCAGCAAGACCATCAACGCCAGACCCTTTCAGCGGCTCGAGTCCCCAAAGGTTGAAAGAAGAAAAAGCACCGAGGTCACTGGTCTGTAAGTGGAAAGGGTACTGCACAGGAGTCAAGAGGAAGGCCTGGCTCTGCATCCATCCTAACCTCACAGGCTTGTGCTGGAGGTCTCACTTTCGTGATCTGTGAAATGGACACAGCGATGCCTCCTTGAGCATTAAATAGTCACCACCTCCTCCCTCGCCTCCCCCGCCCCCCAACACACACACACACAGAAGTTCCTAGAGCAGAAACTATAAACTAGCTAAATGTGCAAAAATGTGGGTTGATCTCTACAAGTTTTTAGTGGAAATGGTAAGAATTGGACAAGCACTGAAGTTTTATATCTTCACTAAAGGCCCAATGCACGTAACTCATGCACTTGGTGCAGGGGAGGAGGGAAGGGGGTCAGCCCTGCCTGTGCTCTCTCACAGTCTAGGAGCCCTCAGCGGATGTCTGACTGACAGGCAGTGGCCTAAGCCATCAGTCGGACATCCTTAGAGGCTCTCACCACCACCGCTGTGCTTGCCAGCCATGAGCCCAGCTTCTGGTGCTCTGCTCCCCTGGTGGTCAGTGTGCATCATAGCAACCAGTCGTTCCACTGTTTTGTTGATTTGCATATTAGCCTTTTATTATATAGTATTTTAAAAATCATGGGCACACAAAAAAACATCTTGCTCAAAGATATACACATATTCAAGAGCGTGGATTAAACCTCTGAAGGGGAGAGAGGGTTAGGGGGAGGCAGAGATAGAGAATGAAGTGGGGAGGGGAAGACGTAGGTAAACCAAAGACATGGACTGTCTCTTTTACAATGCACCGATACTAGTATTCAAACAAGGAGGATAGTCACCTGACTATCCGATGACCAAAGGACGATATGAATAATAACAGTTAATAATAATCACAGAGCAGTGACTTTCTTGCTGGCTCTGTCCTTTGTTGAGAAGCTGTGGAAAGAAAACATAGCTCACATGTTTCCTTAAGGAGCAAACCTGTCTGAAGCATCAGAGTTTGGACCGCACGGCTCCGCCTGCCATCCCTCCCTTCCCTTCCCCAAAACTCAAACACCTGCCTAAGCACTTCGGGAAGCTGCTGAGTGAGCAGCTCCGGAGAGCCCTGGATGCCGTGGTCGGCAGCCTTCACCGAACCACATGCCGGAAACTCCCCGGAGGCTAAAGCCGGTTCTAAAACAGCGCAAGCCGGTCCCCATCTCCCGAGCTGGAGTGACCCAGAAGCAGCGCAGTGACTCCGGAGTCCATTAATCACTAGGTACTTCGTGCCTAACTTCGGGAGCTGGAAAACCCACTCCCCCGGCGCCCAACAGCACACGAGGAGAGGAACACAGGGACCTGTCTGTCACTGTCACTCTCCAGTTCTGAGAGATGCCCAGGCCCGTGCCTGGAGGAGCAGCCGGAAGTCATGCAGAGGAAAGAGAAGGACATCCCCATGCAGGCGTCACCAAGAGCCGAGCACGCCAGGAGACATTTACAATGGACCCTGGTTGGCCGTGCAGCCAAGTGGTTTGTGCTGAGCCCACACTGTGCCATCTATCTTTTGGGATCAAGGTCACCCAAGGGCCTTTCCAAAGGAATCCTCTTCATTTTTCTTTACCTTCCGGACTTTTCCTGAGACTTAAGTACTGAAAGAGGGGGAGGGGAAGCATTCGCTTCCTCTGAGAGAACAAGCATGGCATTTGTGGATCAACTTCCTTTCCTTTGGCCATTTCAAAGCCATCTCCTCAGTGCCCTCCAGACAGATGAGGAAGGAAGCTTTACTCACTGGGCCTGGGGTTCAAGGCTGATCCCCTTCAAGCCAGAAAACGCCTGGTGGAGAAGGTTACCCGCCCTTCAGAATTAGGGTCCAACCTAACTCTAACAGCTCTTACAGAATGCAGTGAATGCTACGTGGCCGTGTCCACTAAGAAAGTTAAACGCATTACATCCCATAGTTGTCCCAATAAGCCCTTTAGTCTGCCTATTTCATGGACAAGCTCAGGTTCAGAGATGTTCACTTGCTCAAGTTCAAGAAGATGTGTGTGAACACTGGCTGGTCAAAATCATGTTCTCCCCCCGCCCCACTTGGATCACTGAGTGGGCAGAGCCCAATGGATGGAGAGCAAGGTGCTCATATGCCTTCCATCAATAAGGGCAAGAGGGGCAGGTAGAGAACACCCCCCCACACCCTGCCAGGCTCTCCTTTTCCCTGCCCCCTGCCTCTCCAGGAAAGGCCCCGGACTCTTGAGGGCCGGGGAGAGGTGTCCAGCTTCCAGCTCTCCCTTGTCTTTCATCCCCTCCCCCTCTCCCTCTTCCCACTCATCTGCTCTTTCTCTATGTCCACTGGGTCCCTCACTCAGAGAGGGCAGCAGAGCTTGATGCTGCTTGTTTCAGCGTTTTGATGCCAGGCTCCCCTGGGTGTGGGAGCACACGGGGGCCGCTGATCTGAGCATCCCCACCCACCACCTATCAGCCCAGTTTCTGTTTAAGCTCCCTGTGAGCTGGGTCAGTGTTTGCTCCTTCTCCCCAGGGACACATTCCAATTTCCCTCCGGGATCAGGACCAGGGACAGATCCCCAGACCTCCAGGTGCTTGCTCGTGGCTCAGCCCACTGCCTCCCCTGGGAAAGGTGCACAGTGGTACTCAACCTTTTTTAATGCTGTGACTTTTTAATACAGTTCCTCATGTTGTGGTGACCCCCCAATCTTAAAATTATTTTCGTTGCTACTTCATAACTATAATTTTGCTACTGTTATGAATCATAATGTAAATATCTGTTTTCTGATGGTCTTAGGCTCTACAGCAGAGGTTCTCAACTTGTGGGTCGCGACCCACAGGTTGAAAACTGCTAGCAAGGTTGCCTAAGACCTCTAGCAGCTAGAGGGAAGGTCGCTGCCTCACCCAGTGCTTGGGACACCTCAGGGCGCTGGCTGCTGGCAGTTCTTTCTGAGATGGCACGGAGCATTTTTCGAAATACATCGGCGGGTTAACAACCCTATCTAAAAGCCTAAGAAAATCCCTTGCTTTTGCATAAGCCTAATTGTTCACGAAATGCACACTCTTACAGGCCCTCTGATTCTCCCGACACTGTCAAAAAATGGGCAGGAAGGACAGCTTTTCTGAGCCTCCAGTAACTAGAGGAACTGCCAGCCAAGGACCCCAGATGGCTTGGGGGAGCGCCTGAAAATCACGGGCTGCCAGGACCAGTGACCTCCTGGCTGGCTTCTGGTGGAGAGGTCCACATAGATGGATGGCAGCCTTCTCTCGGGGCCCACATGCCAGCATCCATCAGCTTCCCGCTTCTCAGAAATCGCCCTCCCTCCCTCGGTTGACGATGAATTACAGTATTTCCTTCCCTTGGCCTGACAGGGATCTGCGCTCCAGGGTACAGCCCCAGATCAACCCGACAGGCTGGACGAGAGAAGGCCTTCTCTCTCTCTCTCTCTCTCTCTCTCTCTCTCTCTCTCTCTCTCTCTCTCTCTCTCTCTCTCTCTCTTTCTCCAGGCTTGGATCTCCGAAAGGAGAGGGCACGGCAGCTGGGCTCCCTGGCTGGCTGCTCAGTTCTCACTGCAACAACTTCTCAGAGGTCACAGCAGAGATAAGAAGCCCTCTCGGTGTATCCTCCCTGCCTTGCCGTGAGCGTGGACTGAGTTCTCAAAGGCGGGAAACAGGCCGCTTCGCTCACCCTGGTTCCTGGCTGTGAAACTAGGGCTCGGGCCTGAGGGAGCCAGAGCCACTTGGCCTGGGAGCCAGGCCCCAGGCAGAGAGCCTCTTTGGGGGGACACTTCTTTCCACAGGTGCCTTATGCGCCCACTTTGCCTTCATCCGAACTTGCCTTGGCTTCCTCCACTGCCCCTCCTGCCTGCCCTGCTCCCTGCCAGTCTCTTCCAGAAGCCGTTTTCCATAGATCATCTGCACACACCTTCTCATCTCAGAGGCTGCTGGACACTCAAGGGACAACAAGGCCATCGTCACTATTGTAAGGACCGTCCTGCCCTGCGCAGGCCTGGATATCTCTAGTTCAGCGGTTCTCAACCTGTGGGTCGCGACCCCTTTGGGGGTCGAACGACCCTTTCACAGGGGTCGCCTAAGACCATCAGAAAACACCTATTTCCCATGGTCTTAGTAACCAACACACCGCTCCTTGGTGTAGCAAAGTGTAGCAACATCGTTTACTGTTGTCCTATAAAGACTGTTACCCATGCTACACCACGATTCAAGACAAAAATTCCGTTTATTTATAGTTAGAAATAAATATTTCACAATATATAATTACATACTGTTTTTGCGGTTAATCCCTATGCTTTAATTATGCTCCATTTGTAACAATGAAAATACATCCTGCCTATCAGATATTTACATGACAGTTCATAACAGTAGCTAGATGACAGTGATGAAGTAGCAACGGAAATCATTTTACGGTTGGGGGTCACCACCCCATGAGGAGCTGTCTTAAAGGGTCGCGGCCTTAAGAAGGTTGAGAACCACTGCTCTAGTTGCTGTCTAGGCATGGAGTCTGTGTGCCTCCAGGGAAGCTGACGTTTTAACCCATTTTATTTTATTTTACCATATTCTTTTTATTTGGGTGGCGGGGAGCATTGTGGGAGGAAGGACCACGGGGAACCTTTTCCCAGAGCCTCAGAACACAGGGCCAGGGAGCAGCAGGTACTCTGTTGTTTGGCCACGAATCAGCACAGGGGCACGGGGCCACGGGGCCACAGGGACACGGGGCTAGAGGAATGGAGCCCGCTGTGCTAACTAGAGGTGGCAGCAGGCACTACGGGCCCAGCGACAGTCCCTGGGAAAGAGCTATGTACTTCTCAGGGTTCAAGTGCAGTTAGAACCGTCCTGGACCACCTGGCCACTCGCCAGAGAGCTTTCTATCATCCCTGGGAGGAGATGCAACTCCCCCGCAGCCCCCCGAGGAACCAAGTGACAAGGGAAAGAGCGCCATGCCGCTTCACACAGAGGTGGCGGCAGCTCCTGGCGGCTGACACGCCGCTGAGCAAGGTCTTGCCAACAGCCAGGAAGAGCGGGTGCCCTTCTCCACGAGGGCGCCTCCCCCCACGGATGGGTTCGCACCTGCCGCTGAGACGTCCCACGCCTCTGAGAGGCCGGCCTCGCTTTCTCTGTGTACGTCGAAGGAGAAAGGCTCCTTCAAAAAAAAAAATCCCCATTTAAAATGCCATATTGTTTCCCAGCCAATTATCTCTGCGCTCTGTATACAGACGCGGGAAGATGCTGAGTGCTCATTTTAAGTTCCATCTATCATCTGCTTAATTAATCGCAAGCAAACTCCTATTTGCATTTCAGGTGAACAGGACATAAAAGAAATGAGATTTTTTCCTCTCTCGCAAATGGAATTACTGTATTTATAAGGAATATGACTCCACACACGCAGACACACACACAGAGAGAGAGAAAAACATTTTTTAACTGCAGGTTGTCTCAAGTCCTGTGAGTTCTAAGCAAACTTAGAGTGATTTTTCCCTCGAGGGCCTCAAGCTAATAATAGCCCTTCAAGTTGTTACCCAAAAAGCTGGAAGAGGGCCTGTTCCCATCATCGCAGTTCTTTTCTCAAGAACCAGTAATGTGCCTGGAAACCCTAATGCTAGAACCCAATGCGGCCCTGGCCCGTGTGGCTCAGCTGGTTGAGTGCCATCCCATGCACCCAAAGGTCACCGGTTACATTCCCAGGCAGGGCACCTTCCCAGGTTGCAGGTTCCTGCAGGAGGCAACCTAATGATGTTTCTCTCTCTCCCTCTCCATTTTTCTCTCTAAAACACACACACACACACACACATACACTCAGTGAGAAAGTAACTTGACATTTTTCATAGGCATGTTCAGATAACTGCTATTTCAATGGAAGTTGGGGCTTTAAAAGGCAACACGGTATAAAAGACAATGACTGCAAATCTTGAATTCATTAATAAAGGCACCAAGTAGGCTAAAAAAAGACTTAACTCTTCCTGAATGCAAATAATCTGCGAATATTCTGGGTCTGAATATATATATATATCTTTTCATTCAAAAATTGGGGGTCACAAGGCCAAAGCCCTGGGTTTCAGTGCCTGTTCAGCCAGTATCTCTGGACAACTAGGACATCTCCAATGTCCCCTGCTTGTGTTTCATCTTCATACAATGAGTACATCCCCTTCCCCACCAATACTTCAGCTTATGCAAGGAGTGGTTCTAATTCCCCGGGTCTGAAAACTGCTCTCTTCCTTTTAATATTAATGAGGTCTAATTAACATAATCATCTAAGAGTTAGTGGCTCGGATAATCCAATAAAGGAGCTCATCCATAAGGCGTTTCATCTGGCGTAAGGACACAGGGGTTGACTTCTCTGTCGTAGTGTTCAGCTTTTATCTGGGTTCTATTTAGCTGGACTTTAAATGTGTGTACCTTCCTGAGCACACACCCCTGGAACAAAGCAGCCCAGAACCTCCTCAGGCTATGAAAGGGGGACAGGGAATGGAACCCCATCCTCCTGATTAACGGGTCAACATGTAACCACTGAGCCACACCGGCCTGGCAGCAACTGGGTGTTTTAAAGGTCCCCGGGTCAGTTGGTGAACCCACCTACAGACAGAGACCTGGCTCTGCCTCTTCCCTGAATAAACCTTTCTTTCCCCAGCAAAGGGCAACGGTTTCAGGGGGTGGCTCTCCTAGATGATTATGTTAATTAGACCTTATTAATATTAAAAGAAAGATAGCAGTTTTTTGTTCCTCCAAGAAACACTTCCTCCAAGGGGGTTCCTTGATTAACACGCCTTGTGTCCTCGCCAGAGAAACCCCATCCCTCAGCCCCAGGATGCTCTTCAGTCCTTCCATCTACATGTCTGTCTTCCTATTGGTCTTAGAGAGAGAGCATCACCCTCTCTCCTTCCTCCACTCCTTCCCCCCTCCCATCCAGCTAGCCTATAAGCATGTTTTACCCTCTGGGGCAACGTTCACATTTTCATTACTTAAATGAACTCTCTTAAAAGTTGAATACTCTTTAAGTGTAGATCACAGCAGAAGTATTATTTAAATGGATTCTGAAATGCATTCATTCGTTCATTCTTTCTTTCACTGATACTTAAAGAATGAAACCTCCCTTAAGCAACAGAAATAAGAAAAGTTAAGTTGTGCCAAAACCGGTTTGGCTCAGTGGCTAGAGAATCGGCCTGTGGACTGAAGGGTCCCGGGTTCGATTCTGGTCAGGGGCATGTGCCTTGGTTGCGGGCACATCCCCAGTGGGGGGTGTGCAGGAGGCAGCTGAACGATGTTTCTCTCTCATCGATATGTCTGGCTCTCTAGCCCTCTCCCTTCCTTTCTGTAAAAAAATCAATAAAATATATAAAAAAATAAATAAAAGAAAGAAAAGTTAAGCTGTAAAACCATCGACTTCCACCATTTTATTCCATGCTTTGAGTTTGATTCCCTATTACACTTTACATTTCCAATTTCATCCAGTACAGTGCTTTCTTCCAAGCCAAAGACGGACTTTTCAATGAGCCACAGGCTGCATAATAGTTATCTTCTTCTCCACTGATAGCACTCATCACCTGAGAAGGTCAAGGCCAACGCATTAGGCCAGAGGTTTTTTTAAGGTCTCTTTTCCTGATGAAGGTAAAGATGGACGTAGTTCTCTATTAGAAGAAGACAAATGCTCCCCTGGGAGGCATCTCAAGCCTGCTGAGAGCCCCGGGCGGGGCAGAGAGGGGACCAGAGCTGGGGAGCGCACCTCAGCACAGCAAATGGAACGCAGCTGGAGGGCCGCTGGTGGGCCAGGCCCAGAGATGGCACAGCCCCTGAGGACAACAGCCCATTCCCGGAGGGGAGGAGAATCCTTCATTCAACCAGTTGACTAAGCATTCAAAGTGATAGGCATGCATCCTTATACAGAGATGGCGCCCTCAAAGCTCCATGGGCTTTTAAACTCAAAATCCTGGCACTACGTCATCACCCGTCTGCTCCCCTCTCGACCTGGGCAGGAGACGTGAGCAGTGCACGCCTCTTGCTGAAGTCCAAGAGCAGCGGGCTCCCCGGAGCTCAGGTCTATGGGAGCCAGGGCTCTGCAGACAGGAGTGGGGGGAAGCTGGGTCCCCACCTTTCTTTCCCCAGAGCTTCCAGGGAGGCGCAGTCCCAGGAGCGCAGGTCCCTGCAGAGACCCAGCAAAAGCTTCCAGGACCGAGCCACTGGGTGAGGAAACTGTGTGCAGGATGTGGCTTCCTTCCCAAGAAGTCCCAACAAACCCAAAACCCAGGATTCCTGTCTACCAACTCCCCAAAGCCATCTGCAAGAGTTTCTGAAAGTAAGAGGAAGGGAGGGAGAGGAGGGGAGGAGGGAAGAAGAAAGAAGGTGGAGGCTGCCTTGCCTGAGGAAAAACCACCACCACCACCACCACCACCACCACCACCACCACCACCAAGCCTCTCCTTCCCCTCTGTGCCAACAACACATGCGTCATTGATTTGGTGACAACGCTCTGAATGTTAATCGCCCGCATTAAAGGCGTACTAACACAATCCCAAGCATTGTATGGCTGTATTTTTTAGACTGCCAGTGTGGCTGGCTACCTGCAGTTGAACAAGGACAGGGAAGAGATCTTCCCGAAATGAAAACAAGATCGTTTGGGGGAGAAAGGGGGAAAGGGAGGGTAAGAAGAAGGCGGAGCTGGCATCTACTTGAGAGTTCACGGGGTGCCCACGGAGGAAAGGGCAGCTGCCTGGTGCAAGGCGGTTCGGTATCAATGCAATAATTTCTGGATCGCTGCCAGCGCCGAGGTTAAAAAGCAATATTACAAGGCTCTGTGCTGACGGCCTACCGGGAGACATTTGTGGGAAATGGCTTCGCCTATCATTTAGTCAGCAGAAAAAGCCACGGTACTAGTTATGCGCCAACTCCGTGGAGTGTGCATCTATAAATGATTCAAATGGTAAGCACATAAAGCCCCCATACAGGTAGCTGTAATCACCATAAAAGCCCGGAGCCTCGGCTATGTTCTTTTCGCATTGATAGGCCGTATAAATGGTCGCCCTAGGTTGCCGAATAAGAGGCATAATTATCGGGAGGGTCTATTCTGAGTTTTTTTCCCATTCAACTTTGCAAAAAATGAAATCGCGGTGACTTTTCTGGCACCAGGCAATAAACTTTTCAGCGGCTGCGTGGGGTGAAGCTGACACTTTACCGGGGACAGCATCCCTCGGCCGCCTGCCTTGAACCATCCTTTGAAGCCCAGCGAAAAGAGAGGCCACGTGTCGACAAGTGAAAATGAGAAGGTTTTACTAGACTGTCTCTTCGAGGCTCCAGACAGTCAGGAACATGTTAAGGCGAGCCGAGGTGTTTAAAAGAAATAAAATAAAGGCCTGCTCGTTCGGGGATGGGGCGGTGTGAAGAAATAAATCCAAGGCGGTCTGCAGCGAAGGGGGGGATGGGTGCTGCCTGGCTTATACTGCGGAGTCCAAAAGAAATCCTTTCTTTCATTCCGAGGCATCATTGAAGGCGGCGGTTCTCAACCTGTGGGTCGCGAGCCCTTTGGGGGGTCGAAGGACCCTTTCACAGGGGTCGCCTAAGACCATCGGAAAAGGCAAATATTTACATCACGATGCATCACAGTAGCAAAATTTCATGGTTGGGGGTCACCACCCCATGAGGAACTGTATGCAAGGGTCAAGGCCTTAGGAAGGTTGAGAACCACTGGTTTAAGGGGTAATTTCATTTCTCCTTAGCTATCTGGAGCTTTTTGCCTGCATGGATATAAAATTCCTAGCTTTGAATGGGCACCCCCATTCCTTGTCCCAATGGGCCAGGAATATCTATCTTTTTAAAAAATATATGGTTGTATCGCCGAAACCTGTTTGGCTCAGTGGATAGAGCGTCGGTCTGTGGACTGAAAGGTCCCAGGTTCGATTCCGGTCAAGGGCATGTACCTTGGTTGCAGGCACATCCCCAGTTGGGGGCGTGCAGGAGGCGGCTGATTGATGTCTCTCTCTCTCATCAATGTTTTTAACTCTCTATCCCTCTTCCTCTCTGTAAAAAATCAATAAAATATATTTTTAAAAAATTACATTAAAAATATGTTTGTATTGATTTTAGAGAGAAAGGAAGGGAGAAGAAGAAAGAAGAGAGAAATATTGATTGGCTGCCTCCTGCACACCCCTTACTGGGGATGGAGCCTGCAACCCGGACATGTGCCCTGTGGTGTCCATCGAACCAATGACCTCTTGGTGCTTGGGACAGTGCCCTGAGCCACGCCAGCCAGGGCAGGAATAGGTACCTCCCTGCAAACAAGTACATCCTCGCTCCTACCAGAACGGAGTTAGGGTTTGTAGGTGGGGTGCTGTCTTGAGGCCTCTTGGCTGTGAGAGTGTAGTGATTGAAATTGGGAACTACTGAGGAACCCCCTCATGGCTACGCTTGACACTTCCTCCCCTAAAGCCAGGCCTGCAAACTATTAACGAAGGGGGAGGGGAAGGTTCAGAATCAGGGTTAAAAGTGTGAACCTGCCTCTGATTAACTGCAATCTTGAGCCTCTTATCTTCGGCCAGACCACAACAGCTGACCTGAGTTTGTTAGGATAGGAACCTCCTGGGTTAGCTGAGAATCAATTAACCAATAGGAAAAGGCAGAATGGGTATAAAAAGAGGAACTGCCCCTTTGTCAGTGCTCTTACCATTCGAGCCCCTGGCAGCCCGGCAGCCAGGCCCCGCCTGACATGATATCGTCTTTAAACCCTGCGTGGCAATCCCTGACGCACCGCCGTGATGTCCAGGGAAGACAGGGAGACCTGGAAGTATGCTCGCTCGCTTCGTCCAGAGAGGTAAGTTCTACCAGAGGAGCCAACATGTGATACTGTATGTGTGACCAGAGGAACCAACATGTGATACTGTCTGTGGGCCCAGGAGAGGCTGCCCTGGGCCTGGCCAGTGAATGAGTGACGTTGGCTAATTCTGGTGAGATGGGTTTGCTGTGCCGGAAGTACCCATCAACCCACCTGGGACGATTGTCAGCAACTGGTGAACTGTGTGGATTGCAAAGAGGGCATCATCGTGAGAGGCTCCAGGGAACGGCCAAGGTATGGTCTTCGGCCTCAGGCCGGCTTGGACAGTGCTTACACACCATCCAGACTGAGTCTGGTCCATTGCTATCAGCCCATTCCTTTGTGACTGGGACACTTGTTGTGGGCTCGGTACTTGTCTGAGAATCTGGGACCTCAACAGTGGGCAGCTGATGACACACCTGGGCAGCGACTTTGCCCCAGGGGCTGGGGTGTTGGACCTCATGTCCCCTTTCACGCTCCTGTCCTGTGGCTATGACATCTATGTTCGATACTGGGACCTCCGAGCCAGCGGCAGGAACCACTTGCTGGCCACAGGTTCCTCCTACTACGGGGTTGTACGACTATGGGATCGGTGCCAAAGGGCCTGCTTAAATCGAGATGTGGTGTTCCTGTTTGTTATACTCAGTGTCTGTTAATCGCACATCACAAACCAGGTTCTGGAAGTGATAAGGGACAGCGTGTGAAGTTGAGCTATGGGACTGTGGTGGCGATATAGGCAGGGCCATCCCAGCTGTGGGCCAGGGAAGCCAGCTACTCAGGGACCTTCTTGCTTGGAGGGTGCAGTGATGATGCTACCCACCTGCACCCACAGTACTTGTCTGCCGTATCCCTAACTCAGGCACTCCGATGGGGAAAGGAGCCAGACTGCTGCGTCAGCTAAGGTTTGAGCCCAGATTAGGTGAGTCCAGATTCGAGTCTGAAATAAACTCAGGCCTGTTTGAATTCGGTTGGTCTTTGTGACCTGTCTTGTGGGGACTCGCTCCGTTACAAGCAGACGCGGGCCTCTTCTTGCACACCCGCCCAGGGCCCTCGGAGGTCAGGGGCGGGCCTGCCCTCAGCACCGCTGATACCTTGGAAAACGCATCTGAGGTGACAGTTCGCCTGAGAGCCACACGTCCAGGGTCATCGCAAACAAGATCCACACCGCGGTCTAGTGAGGGTGAGTGAATCGTCCGCGGCAAGCGCAGAGCTGGCTGTGTTTGCAGGCTGCAGCCACGGAGCCCACCTGTACCACCGGGACTCCATAGAGCAGTGGTTCTCAACCTTCCTAATGCCGCAACCCTTTAAGACAGCTCCTCATGTGGTGGTGACCCCCAACCATAACATTATTTTCGTTGCTACTTCATAATTTTGCTATTGTTATGAATCATAATGGAAATATCTGGTATGCAGGATGTCTTAGGCGACCCTTGTGGTCCCCAAAGGGGTCTCGACCCACAGGTTGAGAACGGCTGCTCTAGTCCATCCCCCCTCCGCCTGAGCACATCCTCTCAGAAGCAGAGCTCAGAAACACCGAAAACGCCACAAGCATGTGGCTGGGCCCTCCCGGTGCTCAGGATCCAAACTGGCCCGGCCAGCAAGCAGGGACAGACACCAAGAACGGGCCTGTCATAGGAATGAAATGCTTCCCTCTCCTTTTTTTTTTTTTTTTTTTTTTTTTTTTTTTTTTTTTTTTTTTTTTTTTTTTTTTACAGAAAGGAAGGGAGAGGGATAGAGTAAAGACATCGATGAGGGAGAGACATCGATCAGCTGCCTCCTGCACGCCCCATCCTGGGAATGTCCCCGCAACCAAGGTACATGCCCTTTACCGGAATCAAACCTGCGACCCTTCAGTCTGCAGGCCGATGCTCTATCCACCGAGGCAAACCGGTTTCGGCTACCTCTCCTTCTTAACCGCGCCATAGGCGGTCCCGGGGAGGCGTGGAAAGCGGGTTTCTACCTTCACGCTTGCTCTTAAGCCCTCAGATGTTAGGGGCGGGTCTGATGTCAAGCGAAGGCAGAAACGGCTGCCATCTGGGAACCAAATCCTTACACCCTTTGTGCAATACCACCCACCTCTCATTGCTCCCCAGCTCCCCTACACACACACACACACACACACACACACACACACACACACACACAGCCAACCGCCGCCACAAACAGCTGTGCTTTGATCCAGCTGGGAAGCCATATGCATCAGGCCAATTTGGGGAAGTTACTGAAGTGGCCTGGAAAAAGGAGAGCCAAGGAGCCTCGAGATTAAGAAATAAAAATAGATGTTGGTTTTGTGTGTGTGTGTGTGTGTGTGTTTTTTTTATCGAGGCATTTTAAGAGCAATTATGTTGCTGCAGTCATAACAGCCACTTGTGCAAACAGCAGGCTTAGAGAGTATAAAAGTCTCCTGCCACCTCCACGCCCACTCCAGGGCCTATTAAAGTTTGGGGAGGGGAAGGAAACAGAAAGGATTTTGAAGATTTGGGGGAGTTTCTGAGTTGATCCTTTCAAAAAAAAAAAAAATCTATTAACATATTCTTTACCATGGAAAGGAAAATACAAAAACCAAAAAAAAAAAAAAAAAAAAAACCACTTTGGGGAGATGAAGTGAATAAACTACAGATTGCAGATGAAAGAGAAAGGGTTTCTTCATGTTCCAAGTTCACGTAAATGTCACCAATCCCTCGCCATCAATCACATCTGTTTTGTATTTCCTGATGTCGCCAGCAGAGAGGGACCAGTCTCCTAAGAGACGCGGATCCTGCTTTTGTTGGGGAAATTCTGTGTTCTGCCACCTGAGAAGACAGACAGGTGCAGACAGTCTCTCAGCTAAAGGCGGGGAGGGTCTCACATTTGGATTTGCTTCACGAGGGCCACATCCCCACCTGCTCCATTTACCGCCTTCAACAAACCATCAAAAGGGAGCTCGTTATGAAACCCTAAATGAGGAGCTTTAAGATGGCCAGTGAGTTTCTAATAATCCGCTGTCTCCGGCCCTGATGGATATGCAGAAAGCGGTTGGTAAATATTCCCATGAACGTGTTTTACTGTTTACAGAGTGGGTCTGCTGGGGAAATGGATGTTGCCAAAGTTGACTGATAAATAAGAATAGGACACCTAAAAACAACCCCGTGAATTCTTTCCCGACAGAAAACCAAGACAACAAAGCCATTTCCAACGACGCGTTCTGCATTCAGCTCCCATTTCTGGGTCACCGTTAACCTACCCCTCTCTCTGCAGGTGAAACCAATAGACCCTCTATGGCAGTGGTTCTCAACCTTCCTAATGCCGCGACCCTTTAATACAATTCCTCATGTGGTGGTGACCCCCGACCCTTTAATACAATTCCTCATGTGGTGGTGACCCCTCAACCATAAAATTATTTCCGTTGCTACCTTGTCACTGTAATTTTGCTACTGTTATGAACTGTAATGTAAATATCTGATATGCAGGATGTATTTTTGTTGTTACAAATTGAACATAATTAAAGCATAGGGATTAATCACAAAAACAATATGTAATTATATATTGTGAAATATTTATTTCTAATTACAAATAAATGAAATTTTTGTCTTGAATCGTGGTGTAGCATGGGCAACAGTCTTCATAGGACAACAGTAAACTACATTGCTACACTTGGCTACACCAAGGAGCGGTCTGTTGGTTCCTAAGACCATGGGAAATAGGTGTTTTCCGATAGTCTTAGGCGACCCGTGTGAAAGGGTGGTTCGACCCTCAAAGGGGTTGCGACCCACAGGTTGAGAACCGCTGCTCTATGGTTTCCGGTTTACCCTGGAGAGATCAAGAGGGAGTTTGAAAGGTTAATTAAAATCTCCGCCATCGCTCCTGTCAATTTGTCAATATCTATCTAACTACCTGCGATCAAGGACTGGGCTTCTGAATAATTAAGTGTTCCGGTTGATAGAGAATTACCCTATAGCCATAGATGCTCAATAATGGGAATGGAGACAAAACCACTGAGGATTTCTTTGTGTGATTACACTGTTAGCCTCCCGACTCACAGGTACCGGCGCATCGATAACTGTTTGCTACATGACTGAATCATGTAGCAAATCAAGAAGGTACTTTAGCATGGAGAGCCCTGGTAGGCTCCTCTCATCACCCCATCAACATCTTCATCTTAGTCCCCTAAACAGATCAACAACCATTTCTGAAACTTCTGACTCATTATGGCTTCTGACCACATACCTGCTATGCGAGACACAGGGAAGCAGGGGGTAGCACTCTCATCCTATAAAGGGCCAGGTCATACATGTTTTCAGTTTGTAGACCACACAGTCTTGGTAGAAACCAGTCAAGCCCGCCACAGTGGTGCAGAGGGAGCCAAAAACAGTATTTTAAAAAAATGGGTGTGGCTGTGCTCCAAAATAACTTTATTTACAAAAATAGGCAGGCCAGGATTTGTCAACCCCTGTACTAAAATAATAGTTTTGTTTTGTTTTTAAATACCAATGACATTTAAAAAGAAATAATAATAATAATATATTTTGTTGATTTTTTTTACAAAGAGGAAGGGAGAGGGATAGTTAGAAACATCGATGAGAGAGAGACATCGATCAGCCGCCTCCTGCACACCCCCCACTAGGGATGTGCCCGCAACCAGGATACATGCCCTTGACCGGAATCGAACGTGGGATCTTTCAGTCTACAGGCCCACGCTCTATCCACTGAGCCAAACCGGTTTCGGCTAAAATAATAGCTTCTTTTCCTTGGTGGTCAAGTTTAGAAAACACCTCCCCGTTGAGCCTTCTTTCGTCTTCAAGAAAGAACTTTTTCTCACTTTAAATTGCCCTATTGATTTAGTCCTGTCTTTTTTGTTGTACTTTCGCAGTCAGATGGAGATCCGTGGCATGCCAGGCAGACTGCTAATTCTGCGCCTTCCGCACTGACAGCCTTTAAGGAGGTGCTTGGCATTCTTGTACGGGGAAGACAGCGCGCTGTGTCAGGGGAGGGTCAGAGGGAGCATCCCCGGGCCCTCAGATCCCCTGCCTCGTTCCCAATGATCCAGTCAGAGCCAAACTGGCAAACCTACTCAGTGAAACCCAGCTTCACGAAGGAAGGGAGCTCCCTGGAGTTCTACTTCCTAACCCAAACTCCTTACTGATCTCTGTCCATACGCATCCCGCACTCTTTGCAAGAGGAGTCTGGACAGTCTTTTCTAGGCCATGTTAGATGTCGCTTTACCTCACATTATAGATCAGTGGTTCTCAACCTTCCTAAGGCCTCGACCCTTGCATACATTCCTTATGTGGTGGTGACCCCCAACCATGAAATGTTGCTACTGTGATGCATCGCGATGTAAATATCTGCATTTTCCCATGGTCTTAGGCGACCCCTGTGAAAGGGTCGTTCGACCCCCGCCAAAGGGGTCTCGACCCACAGGTTGAGAACCACTGTTAGAGATGGATGGGTGCCCTAAGTAGCTGCTTGGCCGGCCCACCCATCACCCGTAGGCAGATCCATGCCAGCCTTGTGGTATTCTGCCTATACTGGCCTTATCTTCCTTACAGAACTGTCAGCTCCCCGAGGAACAGACCTATGTCTGACTTTATTTTAACCCAGCGGACTCACTCTGTGCATCACAGTGTCTGACATGCATTAATGTTCCATAAATGATAATTAGATGTGAAAATGGTAATGCTCTTGCCCAAGTTACCCTCTTTCCTTCAGATAGAGATCTAGCCCTCCCTATCTGTATTAGCTTCTTATTGCTGCTATAACAAGTCACCACATACCTGGTAGCTTAAAACAGCACAGATTTAGTATCTTACAATTTTAGAGTCAGAAGTTCTAACACTGAGGTGACAGCAGGCTTGTACCCCTTCCAGGTTTTCTAGGAGGGAACCATTTTCCTTGTCTTTTCCAGCCTCTAGAGTAGCGGTTTTCAATCTGTGGGTCGCAACTGCTTTGGGGGTCGAACGACCCTTTCACAGGTGTCGCCTAAGACCATCGGAAAAATGCAGATATTTATATCATGATGCATAACAGTAGCAAAGTTTCATGGTTGTGGGTCACCACCCCATGAGGAGCTGTATGTAAGGGTCTCGGCCTTCGGAAGGTTGAGAACCACTGCTCTAGAGCCATCTACATTCCTTGGTTTGTAATCCTTCAATCTCCAAGGCTAGCAGCATATCACCTTCAAATCTCTCTCTCTCTCTCTTTCTCTCTCTCTCTCTCTCTTTCTCTTTCTCTCTCTCTCTCTCTCTCTCTCTCTCTCTCTCTCTCTTTCTCCCCCCTTTCTTTCTCCCTCTCTTCCTCCCTCCCATATCAAGATCCTTAAATTGCTCTCAGCTGTGAAGGCCTTTTCCCCATGTAATGTAACATATTTACAAGTTTTAGGAATGAGGATATACACACACGTCTGTAGTGGGCCATTCTTCTGTCTACCGTGCTATCTTTAAAGTCTGCACCAATAGGGAGAGAAGACAGAGAGACAGGCATCGAAGTTTCGAAGTTTCTGAAGGAGAAGTGTCCTGCCCACTGATCCTCTCCCCACAGGCAATCCCCACCAGACACACAAAAGGGTGTCGTGGATCAGCACACGTGGCTTAGGAACCTTTCAAGGAAGGCTTCAAAATCTCCCCCAAAATTCTGGGTGACTTTTCGGAAACCCACCTGTCACCAAACAAGAAGCAAGTTCACAGAAATTACACGGAACAGTTCCCCAAGTCATGGCGGTCTCGGGATGACTGAGACTCAACCGGAACAAGGTCAAATACACATACCACCCTCAGCTAACACGTCCCTGGGGTGTGGCGACTAAGGAGAGACTGGAAGTCTAGGTGATGGAGGGAAAACTGTTTGGAGCATTAGAGCAGAAGTGATTGGAAGTCGTCCTTTGATAGAATAACAGCCTGTGCAGGATGAGTCTTCAAAAAGATGCCAAATCCCTTTATTTTACCGATGAGGAAACTCAAGCATCAACGCTGATCTTTCTGGTATCGCACTGGAGTAAGGTAAGACACCCACAAAAGCCCGCATGGCCTCTGAATGGCAGTCTACGAAGCTATGAGTTTTCTACTTTGAAGCTCTATTTCTTCTAGATTTTCGGAGAACCACGCCTTAGTGGATGTGGAGAATGTAAGAAAAGACAAAGATTTACTGTAACAGTGGGTCAACTCAGACACGTGAGCCATGACCACACACAGCCAGCGGCCTCCTACAGAACAGAACCTTCGGGATGGTCACGGACACAATCATTTCTCTCCACTCTATGGCAAGTTCTTTTTCAGAGTGGCCTTCACTGTAAGGCTCTTAGTAAACCACTCCCACTCCCCACCCGCCCATTCATTCAGATATCCACCCGATACTTACAGAGAGAAAAGGATGACTAAGATAGGTCCCGCCCGCAAGAAGCTGGCAGTGTGTGGAGCGAACATAGGAAACCACTCTGCTAACCCTAACGCCACATCCTACACTCTGGATCCACATTAGCAGTACCGTGCCAGCTGAGTTGCTCACCTTAAGTAGTACCATATTTTCTGGCATATAAGACGACTTTTTAACCCAGGGAAATCTTCTCAAAAGTCGGGGGTGGTCTTCTACGCCGGGTGTCATCTTATACAGCGAGTATATCCCAAACTCTGTCTTTTAACTGGAAAAGTGGGGGGTCATCTTATACGCCCAGTCATCTTATACTCGGGAAAATACGGTAGTAAAATGAACTTTAACCTTTAGCTTGTTCCCAAAAGCCGTATTCATCCTTATAGAACCAAACCCAAGACATGCACCAGCAGAGAATATTAGAAAACCTATGCTGATGCTATTTTTCCCTTAGGAACAAAAAAATAACTTGATTTACCCCCAAAATAAGCTGGGACGAGCAGAAAGACAAGTTTTATACATAAGTAAAGTGGTACCTCGAGATACGAGTTTAATTCGTTCCATAACCTTGAGGCGTGGGAAACTATGAGACGCTTGAGTCACAGTAAACTGGTGGGTCATGTGCAGCTGGCCGATCCACTCGATTACTCCTATCTCAGATGTTGCTCGTATTTCAAAGCAAAAATTGCTCACTGGACAGCTCGTATCTCAAAAATCTCGTATGTTGGGGTACTCGTATCTCGAGCTACCACTGTACTTCGAAGGTAACAGGTGCAACACTAATGGATGTCCGGTACATGTGCTTTGGGAACTAAGTCGGAAGCCACACAGCACTGGGGGCCACAGGAGCTAGACCGGCCACGCTTGCACATCAAAACATACTTCTTTAATAAACAACTGTTGGTGTGTACATTATTTACCAAAACAGAACAAAGCACCGAAGTAAAAATGCAGTGTGAGAGAGAGTGAGACAAAGCGAGTGAACGAGGGAAGCTTTTTTATTAGTCTCTAGGGTCGGCGAGTTAAAAAGTCAGGCACCAAAAGTTCCAGGGAGCCAAAGGGATAACTGATTTAAATGAATTTATTAGCTCGAGAAGCCGAGGAGAGAGTGAAGGGTAGACAATACGGATTCATCAGGAACCAATCTGCGAGATGACCCACCCACAGCCGCACTGCAGGTGCCTCATAAAATCTAATGAGCGCTCCAGATGTGCGCCAGTGTCCAGGGGGGAATCAAACTCAGGTGTTTTCCCCTGGGGGGGAGAGAAGAGAGAGCAGTGACCCTCAGAGTCACCATCCATCTGAGCGGAAGTCCTCCCCCGGGCTGTTTGCAGATGCACATCCTTCCTGTGGAGGTGTGGACAGCATCCGGTTCCCTCCTCCAGGGACCGGGCCCAGGAGACGCCGGTCTTCGAGGTGTGGCTGGGCCAGCAGGCTGCGAGTCTCCCGCCGGTGAGGACTTCCTTCCCCGGGCCGGGCTGCTAACCAGTCCTCCCGGGAAGGGTTCCAGTGCCCACTTGTAAGGTGTAAAACCTCACTGGGGGAGGCGGGGATGCAACTCAAACTGTAAAGACACTAAAAATAATGCCTTCAAAATAGCAACCAAGCTGGTGTCACGTGGTCGAATGAACCTGGACTTGAGGACCAGAAGGCCTGCGTCTGAAAACTGACTCTTCCAAGCAGGGCACTTGAAGTGAAGAAACCTCCCTGGGTGTCAGCTTCATTACCAGAGACCAAAACAACAATCCTGACCTCACAGGTTCTGTTTACCCAGCGAGTGTGCTGTGCCTGGCGCTGCTCTTGACCCTGGAGGTGGGGATTAGAAACCGAGCGAGGCCCTTGCATCCAATGGGTTTATATTCTGGCTGGAGAGAGGGCCACGAACGGGTTAACAAAAAAATAAAAATTAAAGAAAAACACACAAAAAACATGAAAGTAGCCAAAACCGGTTTGGCTCAGTGGATAGAGCCTCGGCCTGCGGACTGAAGGGTCCCAGGTTTGATTCCGGTCAAGGGCATGTACCTTGGTTGTGGGCACATCCCCAGTAGGGGGCATGCAGGAGGCGGCTGATCTATGTCTCTCTCTCTCATCAATGTTTCTAACTCTATCCCTCTCCCTTATTCTCTGTGAAAAATCAATAAAAATATATATATTAAAAAAAAAGTAATTTCAGACAGTAATCAGTCCTGTGTTGGTTTCTAGCTTTCTCTCTCCCTCCCTTTCCTCTCTGTAAAAAATCCAATAAAATATATTTTTTAAAAAGAAAAGAAATGACATGAGGAAATGGGGGACAGTGTCTGGGGGAAGTGGGGGTGCAAAGTTTTCACCAGGGTGGCCAGGGAAGGCGGCTCTGAGAAGGTGGCTGCCCAACAACGATGAGGAGCCTGCGACAGGAGGAACCTTCCAGAGCCCTGCGGCCCGAGGAAGCTCGAATGACGGGTCCAAGAGTCCACAGGAAGGCCTGAGGAGGTCAGTGAGGGAGGAGAGGGAGGCAGACAGAACCAGGCCTGCTGGGACCAGCTCTCAGAAGCTGACGCGAGAACTGGGAGCAGGCAAGGATGCACGACCTCCTTCACCTCCTTCACCTCCTTCACCTCCTTCTCCTCCTCCTCCTCCTTCCCGGGGCTCCCAGGGCTGAACCTGCGATCCGCCCACCGGAGAGAGTGGGTGGTCCATGCCCCAGGAAGCCCCAAACCGCAGCAGGCCCTGTTCTGAGAGCGCATTCATGTGGAGGCCCCCGCCTCCCCCCCCCCCCCCACGCAGGTGGTTTCCGGATGCAGGATATTAGCTTTCAGGGCCGGAGGTCCCCAGCCGCCCGCCGGCCTAAGAGCTGCCTCGGGTTCGGATAAGCCGCCGCTAAGGAGCTGAACTTCGGCGGGCTTAGGAGCACCGCACCTGCGATCCTGCCGAGACTCCCTCCTCGCCAGCCTTCGTCTGGCTCCAATAAAACCCGGGCGCGCCAACGCCGCTCCCACCACGGCTGTTTGGGGGGGGGGGGGGGGAACCAACCACGATGTTTCTCCCGCAAAAGCCTCCGCTGGGTACCCTTGGCCCGGGGATTTAATTTCTGGGATTTACATTTTAATTCTTTAAGATATCCGGGAGATAAATGGATAGAGAAGGCCTTTCCTGAGAAAACTACCGACTTGTTCTTTTCCCTCCCCAGCCCCGTTTCTTTCTTTTTTTTTTTTAATAAACAGTGGTACCTCGAGATACGAGTTTAATTCGTTCCATAACCTTGAGGCGTGGGAAACTATGAGATGCTCAAGTCGAGGTAAACTGGTGGGTCGTATACGATTACTCCTATCTCAAATGTTCCTCGTAATTTCAAAGCAAAAATCACTCGCTCAATGGCTCATATCTCAAAAATCTCATATGTTAGGGCACTCGTATCTCGAGGTACCACTGTATTTTATTGATTTTTTACAGAGAGGAAGGGAAAGGGATAGAGAGTTAGAAACATCTATGAGAAAGAGACATCGATCAGCCGCCTCTTGCACACCTCCTACTGGGGATGTGTCCGCAGGCAAGGTACATGCCCTTGACCGTGCCCGTTCGGTCCACAGACTGACGGTCTATCCACTGAGCCACACCGGTCTCGGCCAGCCCCGTTTCTTGCTCTTCCCAAAGTAAACGCACTCCCTCCTCCCCTCTCAGGGCTTCCTCCCTCTCTCAGCCCTCGGCTCCCTCCCCTGCCCCCGTCCTCCCCCACAAGGCCCTCTCCTCAGGTGAGGGCCCTCCAATGGGTTGGTCACCTGTCCCGGTTGAAGAGTGTCCCCCCAAATTCATGTCCATCTCGAACCTCATCCTGTGACCTCATTGGGAAACAGGGTGTTTGCCGACGTCACTAAGTTAAGATGAGGTCGTCCTGGAATAGGTAGGTGGGCCCTCAATCCATGCCTGACTGGTGTCCTCCTGAGATGAGGAGGGGACACAGATGATGAAGGAGACTGGAGCAATCGAGCCACCAGCCCAGGGCAACCAAGACTTGCTGGAAGCCTCCAGAAGCTGGAAGAGGCAAGGAAAGATCCTCCCCTAGAACCTTCAGAGAGAAGGAGGCCCTGCCCACACCTGGATTTCAGACTCCCAGCCTCCAAAACTGGGAGAGAATCATCGCTTGTTGTTTGGAGCCACTGAGTTGGCAGAAGTGGGGACCAGAGCCTTCTCCCCGCCCACCTCTCACCTGGAGCCCCTGGAGCCCCTTCAGCTGGAACCCTTGCAGTCGAAGCGCAGGCCCTGCCTCTCGGGTACCGTCCCACCTCCGCCTGGCCTGTGCCCTCATGGTTCCCTGGCCACACCCTCTCTGTCTCTAGAAAGGTCCCCAGCGGGGATTTCTTCTTTTCCCTCAACGTTTTATTACACAGATTTCAAACACAGAGCGATGCTGAAAGAATTCACAATGAGCACCCACACACCTGCCTCTCACATTCACCAGGAGCCTGGAGTTATACCTGCTTTTCCACGTATGTCTCCATCTACCCACCCTCTATCCATCCGTCAATCCATTTTTGTTGCTCAGATGCATTTCAAGATGTACTGTGGACATCAGTTTGCTCAACCCTAACTGCTTCAGGGTGCACATCATTAACCAGAATTCAGTATTAGTTTGTACAGTGGTACCTCGAGAGACGAGTGCCCTAACATACGAGATTTTTGAGATACGAGCCGTCGAGCGAGCGATTTTTGCTTTGAAATACGAGCAACATTTGAGATAGGAGTAATCACGTGGATGGCCAGCTGCACACGACCCACCAGTTTACCGCGACTCGAGCATCTCATAGATTCCCACGCCTCAAGGTTACGGAACGAATTAAACTTGTATCTCGAGATACCACTGTAGGTCTACGTTTGTTTTTTAAGGTAAAATTTCCATAAGTGCAATGCACACATCTTCAGGGCATATTCTCTCCGTGTTAACAAATGCAGAGACACCTGTGTAGGCCAAAGCCCCTGTCAAGACAGAATTACTCTGAGCCAGAAAGTTCCTCTCACCGCTTCCAAGTCAATCTCCGCTCCCATTTTCCCTGAAGCGACCGCCATGCTGAGCTCTGCCCACAGATGAGTTTTAAGAATGTCCTAGAAATGAAATCGCCCAGGGGGTCCTCCGCAGCATAATGTTCCCGGGGTCCCTCCATGCTGATGTGGGCATCAACGTTTGGCTTCTCATTATTTCCGAGTAGCACTGCGTTCCCTGCGAAGACTGCAGTGGCTGATCCCTTCTCCCTCCTGTGGATCGGCGACTAACTGTTGCTGTAAAGACTGCGCACGGGTTTTCTGGTTGAACATATGCTCCCATTTCTCTGGGTTCGGCTGAGATTTCTTGCCCGATCACAGCACCGTCTAACTTCCCCATCAGCGAGCCCCCCTCAGTCTCCTGGTCCCTCCAAGACGACTTGTGTGATGTGGTCATTAAAAATTCAGACAAGCTGAGACTGGTTTGGCTCAGTGGATAGAGCGTCGGCCTGCGGGCTGAAAGGTCCCAGGTTCGATTCCGGTCGGGGGCATGTACCTTGCTTGCGGGCACATCTCCACTGTGGGGCGTGCAGGAGGCGGCTGATTGATGTCTCTCTCTCTCTCATCTATGTTTCTGATTTTCTATCTCTCTCTCTTCCTCTCTGTAAAATATGAATTAAAAAAAAAATTTCAGACAAATTCCAACTGCCTGGGTGTGAACTCAGACTGGCCCCTTCACTAGCTGGGAGACATTCCGTCAAGGAAAACTACTTAAGCTTTCCGATCGATTTAAACATCTGGAAAATGGGGATACATGAGGAGATAAATCCTATAGATGAGCCTCATAGGATTATTCGGGGGGGGGGTGAGTTCATACATGTGCCCAGCACATGCTAAGCAAGCAGAGGCCGTCTCTATGCTCTGCCGGTTCTGTTGTGCGCACAGCGCATGCTCTTTCTCGGCTCCAAAAGCTGTAATAGCTTTCCTGACCTTCTTAGAACAAGACCAAACTTGGCTGCCTAGATTTTAAAATAACCCCCTCACCACTGCTCCGGCTATCTAAAACATCAAGCTGGGTTTTTGATGGACTGGAATTTCATCAGCTCAGAGCATAGCATTCGCCGTGCTGATCAAGAATGATGATTGGCTGATTGGTCACCCTTGAGTAGCAAAAGAAGTAATAAAATGAGTAATAAAAAAAATGGGAAAACTCAATAACCATTACCATTCATTCGGTAGATAGAATCTTTTCAATCACACGGCGAGTGTTGGGGGGTCACAAGAGGTATCTGACCATCAACGGCTGTGAAGGCTCCATAACCAGGCCCACTGAATCCCAACACCCAGCCTGCGGCGTTTAAGGCGCCCTCAGCAGCCCATCAACACAGCACGCTGCTTGTGTTTGTCTCCACCTCCACTCAGACTGTCCTTCCCACGCTGTCCCCAGCCCTGGGCCTGCCCTTGTCCTGCCCACTCAGACCTCTGCCTCCTTCAAACCCCCCATCCCAGGGCACGATCCCTTCTTCCCCAGGACTCCAGTCCTCTGTGCGTCCCTCTTGCCATGGGAGAGGACAATGCCCACTGAAAGGTCAGGACAGTGTCTGCTGAATCTCCCACGCTCCTGCCCACGCCTTGCACAAACCCCAGCAGCTGAATGTTTGCTGCCTCATTCTAGATCCAAATTCTGTCCTTCAACACAACAACAACAAACCGTGGTGAAGGCACGAAATGGAAGAAGGTTTCAGGACTCAAGGATGGGAAACAAGATGAACAATAACAGGAGCATCTATTTATCACACGGCCAGCATCCCATCTCCACTTTGTTACAGAATTTAGACTGTCAAACATAGAAGACACACGTACAATCCTTATACATGTGTATGTGTGTGCATGTACACACACACACACACACACATTAGCCATGCCCAAAATGTTCATTCCTCTGAGTCTTATTTCATGTCCCCTTTCAGTCATCGAACATCTTCTGAGTACCTACTACAGTGTTACCTGGAGATACGAGTGCCCTAACATGAGATTTTTGAGATATAAGCCCTCCAGCGAGCAATTTTTGCTTTGAAATACGAGCAACATTTGAGATAGGAGTCATTGCGCGGATCGGCCGGCTGCACACGACCCACCAGTTTACCGTGACTCGAGCGTCTCATAGTTTCCCATGCCTCAAGGTTACGGAACAAATTAAACTCGTATCTCGAGGTACCACTGTATGTACTAAGCACTGCATTTAGTGCTAAAGATTCCAAACAAAAGACCAGACTCTTTCTCTCTGGGAGCTCAGCGTGGCGTGGCGAGGCCAAGGATGAAACAGGTCATGGTGACAACGTGAGAGAAGCCCTGATGGAGGCCTGAGAAGGGGGTGGAAGGCAGAGGTCCCCACCTGACTGGTGGGAGTGGGTGGGGGTGACCTCGCAGAGAGGAATCAGACTGAGTGCTGAAGAGTAAGCAGGAGCAGGCCTATCCAGGAGGGGAACCAGAGGGGGTCTCTCTCGCTGATTTCCAGGGAAAATGTTGTCCCAATGGTGTGCATGTCATAGTAACAACACATCAGAGGCCTGTGGAAGCAAGCGTCTGCTTCTCACACACTCTGGAGGCAACAGCGTCAGCTGAGGACCCGAGGCACCCACCCCTGGACCAGCCACCATGATGGCAGAGTCCGGGTACTTTTCCAACAGCGGGATACAGAGCAGGGCAAGGGTTGCTGAAAAGAGGAGGTGATATTCCACAAAGAACAATCAACACCAGGCAGAAGCAAGGAGATGGGGCTGAGCAGCTGGAAGAACCGGGATTAACCTGGTAGAGCTTTATGGTGATGAATGGGATGAGATGAGGGGAGGGGTCCAGAAACTATTGGGGGGGGGGGCAAGGCTTGAGGTCTGGCCTCGTGTCCCCTAGAAGAATCTGCTTTTCGACGAGTGCCCACATCCAGCGAACAGCCTGGGGACCTGCCATCGAACCAACTGTCACGTCCGAAGAGCACGTTTCTATCAACTCGCAAAACGCTTCCCAAAAGATTGCTTCATCCATCAGCCAAACATGCGAATGAATCCACTACGATTGTTTGTAATGTTCTGTGACTTCCAGCAAACCAGGCTCCCAAAATAACAGGAGTGAGCTCCCTGGCATCATGGGGTTCCACAGGCCCCCCCCCCCCCCCCCCCCCCCCCCCCCCCTC
>PVJN01010057.1:0-27679 GCA_004026805.1 Lasiurus borealis | reverse complement strand
GCATCTGGGAAAGGATATGAGAGAGAGGAAGCGGCGGAAATGGGCTGGCGCTGCCAACCCAAATGGATCCACATGCTCAGCCTCCTGCCAAGCAAACAGGAAACACTCACCGCCTCGTAATCAGTCCCCGGGACAAACTCGGCGACGTAAGGAAGGGGTCTGCCTTGGACCCCAATGAGCAGTCATCCACGGAAGGACGGTGTAGGGAGGCTTTAAGCGCTCAGCCGTGGGAGATTACAAAGGCATCTGCGGTGTCCCCGGCCTGCCCGGAAAGTGCCAATGTCTTGGCTCCCCAACAAGGCGCCAGGCCCTCGGCTCATACAAACCCACCTAGAAGCTTGTGGAGCCAGGACCGGCTGAGAAGTCACAGGAGCAAGCCCGGGCCTGGTGATGGACTGAATGTGTCCCCTCCACGTTCACATGTGAAACCATGACTCCCAAGGCGATGACAGGAGGAGGTGGAACCCCTGAGAGGGTGAGATCAGGAGAGCAGAGCCCCCGTGAATGGGATTAGTGCCCCTACAAATGGACCTCAGAGAGCTCCTTCCCCACTCTGCCCTGTGAGGACACAGCGAGAGACGCCGTTTATGAACCAGGAGGCAGACACCAATGCTCTCAGCAGACCCCAACGCTGCCGGCCAGCGCCTCCAGCTAAGACAGTGGTTCTCAACCTTCCTAAGGCCGCGGCCCTTTAAGACAGT
The DNA here is from genome assembly GCA_004026805.1 of Lasiurus borealis. Classification (NCBI taxonomy): domain Eukaryota; kingdom Metazoa; phylum Chordata; class Mammalia; order Chiroptera; family Vespertilionidae; genus Lasiurus; species Lasiurus borealis. The sequence goes on along the minus strand of PVJN01010057.1, from coordinate 26,978 downwards.
TGCTCACGTTGTGGTGACCCCCAACCATAAAATTACTTCCGTTGCTACTTCATCACTGTCATCTTGCTGCTGTTATGAACTGTAATGTAAATATCTGATAGGCAGGATGTATTTTCGTTGTTACACATTGACCATAATTAAAGCGTAGTGATTAATCACAAAAACAATATGTAATTATACATTGTGAAATATTTATTTCTAATTATAAATAAATGAAATTTTTGTCTTGAATCGTGGTGTAGCATGGGTAACAGTCTTCATATGACACAGTAAACTACATTGCTACACCGAGGAGCGGTGTGTTGGTTCCTAAGACCATGGGAAATAGGTGTTTTCTGATGGTCCTAGGCGACCCCTGTGAAAGGGTAGTTTGATCCCCAAAGGGGTCGCAACCCACAGGTTGAGAACCGCTGCTCTAAGACTTGTGGCCTCTGGAACCATGAGAAGTAAACAATAGCTGCTGGAGCCCCCACACTGTATGGTGTTTTGTTAGAGCAGATGAAACTGACTAAGACATGTACCCAATAAAGTCACCCTCTGTCCCTGGACAGTCCTGTTGGGACCCAGAAGGGTTGAGGACCTGTGACTGTCACTCGGGGGTAGAGCAAAGCCTTTCCTCAGGAGTCAGGTGGGCACACTGCAGTGCCTGCAGTTACACTCCACACTCAGGGACCTCACCTTGGGAATGGGGATGCACCCATAAGCAAGGGGAGGAAGCTAGAAGGATCCACGTGGGAACGGATGAAAGCTAGAGACATCCGTAAGAGCTCGTGCCTGGCTAACTACAGAGACACCTGGTTACATCTAGAAATAGTTGTGAATATGCACTCACACCCAGGTTCGTAGACACAGGTATAGTTCTTTGCTGGGTCAGCTGAGAGGGCTTACTAGAAATGACACTCCAGTAGCACCAACCACACCTGGCACCTATATCTTGGTTTCTAATACAGTGGTACCTCGGGATACGAGTTTAATTCATTCCGAAGCCTTGAGGCGTGGGAAACTATGAGAGGCTCGAGTCTCGGTAAACTGGTGGGTCGTGTGCACCCGGCCGACCCGCGCGATTACAACTATCTCAAATGTTGCTCGTATTTCAAAGCAAAAATAGCTCGCTCGACGGCTCGTATCTCAAAAATCTCGTATGTTAGGGCACTCGTATCTCGAGGTACCACTGTATCATTCTCCAATCAAAGCAGCCAGGCCTCCTAGAGAAATGCAGGCCTCTAGGATAAAGGTGGGAACCATCCAAGATGACCCTGAAGCATCTTGTCACCACAGGAAGCACTGCAGAAGTGCTTATAAAAGAAGGGACAGGCCCCAAGATACCAGCAGAAAGAGCTCCTCGTGGCCACAGCAAGCAAATCCATACAGCCGTGCTGCATGATAACCCAATGGGTAACGTGAATGCCCCCCAAGTCCATACTGACCGAACTAAGTGACTGCAGAAGTAGCAAAGGAAGACTAAGAGCTGAATCTCCCCCCCAGAGTAACTGATGCGCACCCCGTTCCCTCGGTGAGCGGGGGGGAGCCTGACTCCCCACGCCTGCAGGGCAGGCTCTGCAGAGATTTCCTGAGGAAAGGGCAGGAGGGTGAGGGGCTTTGCCGTGGGGAAGTTTGACAAACACGGCGTCAGCCAAGCGGCCAAGGTCAACATCCATTAGCAGAGGTTACATGCAGAGTAGGGGCCTGTTAGGTGTGATGCGAGCGAGATGATCTTTCCTGAAACCCATCATCGGTCTCATCAAGAGGAAAAATGAGGCAAATTGCAAGAGACGGGAGTCCTATAATGTAACCCTCAAAACACCTGTGCTCTTCGTACCGTCAAGGTCTTCAAAAACAAGGCCAAGTCTTAGACACTGTCACAGCCCAGAGGAGCCAAAGGAGTCCTGACAGCCATGTGTGCTGTGAGAACCCGGAAACCTGGACGGGGTCCCAGAACGGAAAGGGGCCATTAGGTAAAAACGAAAGGGATCGAAAGAAGCTGTGGACTTCAGCTCATCATAATGAATCAACGCCGGGTCATTGCTCTAATCAATGTGCCATACTGACGCAAGATGAATAACAGAGAAGACGAGGAGTGGGGTGTGTGGGAACCCTCTGTACTGTCTGCACAAGTTTGCCTGAAAATCTTAAACTGTTCTGTGGAATCAAGTCTCTCAAGTAAAAAAAAAAAAAAAAATCCTGGCTCTACCACTCACTCACTCACTCACTCCTTCTATACCATCATTGTATCGATGCCACTCTGCGCCTCAGTTTTCTCCTCTGTAAAATGGGATTGTTGGTGGTAATACCTACTTCATCAAACTGTGGGGGCAGATCCAATGAAAAAATATGCATAAAGTGCCTGTCCCAATGCCTGGAATACAGGAGGCATAAAAATGTTGGTATGATTATTACTATCATTATTATTACCATCATCATCATCATTCCAGTAAAATAAAAAATTTTTTAAAATATATTTTATTGATTTTTTACAGAGAGGAAGAGAGAGGGATAGAAAGTTAGAATCATCGATGAGAGAGAGACATCGATCAGCCACCTCCTGCATGTCCTCGACTGGGGATGTGCCCACAACCAATGTATATGCCCTTGTCCGGAATCGAACCCGGGACCTTTCAGTCCACAGGCCGACGCTCTATCCACTGAGCCAAACGGGTTTCGGCCAATAAAATAAAATTTTAAAAAGACAAACTGCTCTTTTTAAAATGTTGGTATTATTATTATCATTATTATTATTACCATCATCATCATCATTTCAATAAAATAAAATTTTAAAAAGACAAACTGCTCTTCCTATTAGCAACCACCTGAGCAAAGGAATCTCAAAGTTTCCCACTTCCTACTGATCTCACAATCTGGAAACTCAAGTTACTGGGCGGAGAGGCTCTGAAACCCCAAACCCCCATCCTGTGACCAGAGTGGGTACACTACAAGGAGTGGGTACACTCCAAGGAGAAGCCCACCCCAAGGTCACCTGGCGTGGACGGGGCGGCCCTGCACAGCCCCCGGGGACTGTGATAAGCATCCCGGAGAATGCGATTATTACTTAAACGCGGTTATCTCTTCCCTCCCGCAGCCCGCGCGCGCGCGCCGTGAATCGGAGTGAAATTAAATGGCGATGTTGTTCCGTCTGTGCTGGGAAGATGGATGTGCTTCCTACATGGCTCTGAATATCCTCCGACCCCGGGCCGGAGGGGGGGGGATGGTCTCCGTACCCAGGCAGCGTTCGCAGGCAGGAAACGAGTCCGGGGAGCCGGCCACTTGCCACCATAAAAACGGGAACTCGTTTTTCTCATTTTGCTAGTTACCATCGGGTGACAACTTGGGTTTTTATTTTATTTTATTTTTTACCTGGAAATGGTAGCACCAGCTTTAATGTATTCCCGCAAACCCCACACTCGCGAGGAAGACAATATTTCATAGTCCCGCCGCATTGCCGGAGGGACCATCACTCGTGGCTGCGGGGTCAGGTCTTTGGAACGGATGGGTCTGCGGCAGCGGCGGCTGGGAAACCTCAGCTCCGGCCCCGGCGGTGGGGTGGGCACACGCGAAACCCACAGGAGAGCTCGCGTCGGGAAGGTTCTGAAGGGCCCTGGTCCCTGTCACCACCGCCCGCCCCGGCAATTAACGGGCTCGGCTGGCCTGCCAGGAACCAAACCATGATTGATTTTCCTGCTCAAATGAGAAAAGGCAGGGCCCTCCTTGGTGGGTGCCGATACTCAGCCATGTGGGACAGAGTGGGACTTCCAAACGGCCAAGGGAGTGAGTCAGTGCCACGTCTGATACCGCAACTCTTTCAACCTGGGTTCTCAGCCACCAGGAAGCCTCTCGAACCCCGTCAAAACCTGGAGCAGGGGCGGTGTGTGTAGAGCTGGAGGCAAACCCAGAAGCTGCGGGTGAGCAGGAAACTGGGGGTGGGGGGGAGAAGAGGGGATCCCCGCTTCTCGTTTTATAGATGGGAGCAACCCTCCTGAGAGCCAAGCAGAAGTCTCCTTCACCCATGAACATACATCTGTACGAATCTGTCATGCCTATGATACACAGATTAGAGAGAAGAGGCCTTTTACAAGCTAAACACACACGCAGGAGTGTTTTAACGAGGCCCTGGGTGAGCATCGTTTGCCGGGAGGGGAGGTGTAAGTCACAGGCACAGGGCTCCCTGCAGGCAAAGCGAGCAGACAGTGTGGCTCTCAGGAGAGCGAGCTGCCGGGTGGGTGGGTGGATCCCACTGGCCAGGATGGCAGAGTCCCAGCAGGGAGGGGAGCAATGAGGGTCTGGGGGCAGGGCCCAGCCCAATCCGGTCTGAGCCCATTCTGGTCCTGATTTAACATCTCACGCACTGTTCTTGTGCACGTGATCGCCACCAGCGTGGCGGTGTTTGGTGTCAATAGTCCAGGTCACACTTACATTTAAAACTCACCACCGTTTCCTTCCTCCAGCCCCCCAACGGCCACGCCTGCTCCCCTCTGCTTGTTCCCTGCACACAACTCTCTCCACACACACAGGGGCCTCAGCAACGTGGGCTTCCTTCAGGTCCTGAGACATTGGGGTGTGTCTGTCTAACCGCTGTGCCCTCACCCCGCCCCCTGCTGGGCCCCCTGTCCTCCAATAGCTGGTCCTTCTTGTCATTGTCTGGCCACCCCGTCTACAGTGGCCCTCCTGGCCCCAGCCTGCCACCCTGTGATACTTTCTTCATCACAAGTATCCCTCTAGATTCTAGGCCACCTTGCTAGCAGTTTTCAACCTGTGGGCCACGACCCACAAGTTGAGAACCGCTGCTGTAGAGCCTAAGACCATCAGAAAACACAGATATTTACATTATGATTCATAACAGTAGCAACATGACAGTGATGAAGTAGCAACGAAAATAATTTTATGATTGGGGGTCACCACAACATGAGGAACTGTATTAAAAGGTCACAGCATTAAAAAGGGTTGAGAACCGCTGCCCTAGAATATTTATTTGTGTTGTTGCTCCTCAGCTGAGAATATTTTCCCACTGATTTTTGGTGACAGTGGAAGAGAGAGGGGAAGACAGAGAGAAACATCCATGGGAGAGAAAAACATCCATTGGTTGCCTCCGGCGCATGCCCAGACCAAGCCTGGGCCAGGGAGGAGCCTGCAACCAAGGCAGTGCCCTTGACCAGAATTGAACCCCACACCCTTTGATCTGCAGGCCAATGCTCTACCCACTGAGCCAAACCAGCCCAATGGACTGATTGGCATGCTTGGCACCAGTGTCCCCCGAGCTACCCTGTGAGTTCCACCAGAACAGGACATTTGCTGTCTTCTCCACCCGGCCCCGAGGGTGCCTGGCAGTGACTGCAAAATAGGCAGTGCCATCAAAAGTTACTTGGGCTCGCCCTAGCCGGCTTGGCTCAGTGGATAGAGCATCACCTGTGGACTGGAGGGTCCCAGGTTCGATTCCGGCCAAGGGCACATGCCTGAGTTGCGGGTTCGATCCCCAGTCGGGGGCGTGCAGGAGGCAGCCAATCAATGATTCTCTCTCATCATTGATGTGTCTATCTCTCTTTTCTTCTCCCTTCCTCTCTGAAATCAATAAAGAAATATATATATATTTTTAAAAAGTGACTTGGGCTGGAAGAAAAATCTCCCCAATAGCAAGATCCCAGCTGCAGGTGGGAACGGGGTGAGCGGAGAGGCTGTACCTCTCGGTGCTCAGAGTCTAGGAGGGACTTCAATGCCCGGGAGAGAGCGGAGCATTAACTCAATGGCACGGTCTTTCTGCTGCACCCACTTATGCTCTCCAACACCCCGCTGAGTGACAGCGCTTGAGTCACAGGCCGCTCGCTCGGTTTCTGTTCCGTTTCAGAATCAAGGTTGAGCCCGCGCAAGAGCATTCGAAAGGTGCTTCAGCAAGTTCAAGTGAGGCATGCGTGTGGCCCCGGCCGCACGATGAAAGGACTGGCGTGAAAGCGCTCGAGCGCTCGAGATTCCAGGCACGTGTGCACCGAGAGCGTTTTCAATTGCAGCTGAGATGGCGGGGAGCGATTCTACGGCACTTGGGGCCTCCTGAGAGCCATCCAACGGCTCTGAGCGCTGGGGACAACCGGGAATGCGGGTCCGCAGAGGCTCTTTGCAAACGTGGTCCTGGAACTTCGACGTCCCCCCCCCCCCCGCCCCAGCCAAGCTGTGGGTCCCCTGTCCCTGACAGCCCTCACGCCGCGGGTCTCGCGGGCACAGCGAGGGGCGTTTACAGATGAAAGAGCCCAAAGAGCACGCGGCGCGGACGCCGCAGAGAAAGGCCCGGCGCCAGCTGCCGCACTGTCACCTGCCATAACAAGATTGATCTGCAGCGAAATGAAAGGTAATGCAATCCACAGGCAATAACTCGGGCTTCCTCCGAGAATGGCTGATGTTGGCGGCGGGCGAGCCTGCTTCCCTCTCCTGCCTGCCCTGGTGCACAGCGGCCCAGCCATGCCCGGCCCCTCTCACGCACGCACACACGCACGCACCTACTCCCAGAGCAGCCTCTCTGCTCCCTTGACTGCCGGGCATCCTCGGACAAGCCAAAGGCAGCGGGGCCTGGATGCTCACAGCGTGGCCAGGAGGCCAGAGCCACTCCGACGTGCCCGGTGCGGACGGGCTGCAGAGACTGCCCCGTGGCTCCCGTTCATCTCAATCCACGTGGCTGTCTGGTGGTGTGTTTCTAGTTCAACCCAGAGCCCCCAGGTCTCCAGCGAATGGCCCAATTCCAGGACAGGGTTGTGATCCAGGCAGAGGAGATGCCACAGAGTCGTGTTCTGGATTGTCTGTGAGACACAGCACCTTTTTGTCTCATCCCGGTGCGACGGTCACTGGGACATTTTTACAGGCACATCTTACTGAGCATTCACTTCACAGCAAGGATGGCCAGAAGCAAAGGGAAAGGAGGGCGCACCGGCTGGCACGTCCTTTGCCATCATTTCAGGGAAAGTCTCTCCATAGGAAAGGACCTAGCGCCAGTTCCGTTCTCGCCATGGGAAATCCTAGTCATCTATGCCAATAAAAGGCTAATATGCAAATTGGCCGGGACGCCCTCACAGTAATGACCAAACAGCAGGCTGCGTGGGGTGACCAGGCCGGCAGGGAGGGAGGTTAGTGAGGGACAACCAAACAGCTGAACAGCAGGCTGTGTGGGTCAACCAGGCTGGCAGCTGGGGGTGGGAGGGGGTGTGGCAGAGAGGGGTGACCAGTCCAGCAGGCAGAGGCGGTTAGGGGCGATCAGACAGGCAGACAGGTGAGCAGTTGGAGCCAATGGTTCCGGATTGTGAGAGGGATGTCCGACTGCTGGTCCATCCCAGGGATGGGGCCTAAACCGGCAGTCGGACATCCCCCGAGGGGTCCCAGGTGGGAGAGGGTACAGGTTGGACTGAGAGGACCCCTTCCCCCATGCCTGAACGTCACGCACTGGGCCTCTAGTATCTTATAAGGGGACTGCCACCTGCCAGCACCCAGGGCACTGGGGTGGCTGGCAGCTTCCGTCTCTGGAAGATGCTATTAGGCCTCGCCAGCCGGTGATTTGGAGGATGATTATAACTTTTGCTCCGCATATCACTGCTACTGACAGGCAAATGCCATCCATCACGCGGCATGACGGATTTAAAAAGAAGGCAAACCTGACAGAGGCGGTCTGATGGGCCATTTTTCACGCCGGTGACAACAACCAGGGACGCTCCCACGCTCCCGAAAGATGGTGGAAACGCAGGCGTTTTGTGCCGCGAAAGGGGGCATTGCCAGTCAGCACTGGGCAGGGCTGGCAGTGTGGTCCCCAGGAAACAAGCCACCTCCCTCCCAGAGGGTCCCAGCAAGCTCCCAATCTGTCCAGGAAATATATTAAAAAAAAACACACACACACACACAAAACATGCAACTGCAGCCAGCGGCCCCCCTGGCGACCCCTTTTACGATGTGAACGGGCGCGGCTCCTTCTCGGTTCTGCTCATCTGTGAAGTCTCTAGCCAAATGGAACCTATTACTTGTAGCTTGCTGGGATTTATGAATTATTTATAAAAGCGGGCCTCTGACTGGAGACTCTTCAAAGACAGCGCCACCGTCCCCTCCCCGCCGCCCACAACCGCGCGCTTTCATCGGGGAGAGCAGGCCGATGTTCCCGACGTCGCACAGGCCGCCTGTCGGGGGGTGAAATGACGGTTGTGGAAACAGCAAGCCTTGAAGACGACGCGGGAGCTATTTATGGAAAGCCTGGATGTATATTTAAACCGGGCTCCGCTCCTGAGCCGGGCTCGGATTCAAGCGGGACGCAGCAGACTGCGCCACCAACGTATCTCCCGGCTTGAACACACACAGCGAGTCCCTGCCACTTTGCCCACTGGGAACGAGGCCGGTCTCCCTGCCTGGAGGTCTAGCAGGTGCGACCAGGTTATGCCCCCTAAGTCTCCCAGGGCCCCGCCTCCTACGTGGGGATGAACACACGTGTAGTCGGGGGGTCAAACATGCTGACTCCAGTTCCCCGAGCCCCTGACCGTGGCTGGCCAAACAGACCACACACCAGCCGCCCTTACCTGGCCCTGTTGCGGGCACAGGCCCCGTCAGAGGGGCAGTGGGGGCTGCCTGGCTTGGAGGGCCTGCAGCCACCAGCCAGCTCTGGTCCTGCCCACACCTCCGGGAGGGAGACACGGCTGTTTGGCAAACACAGTGCCCACGTGAAGCCTGACCAAGCTTCCACTGGCCCGGACGCAGGTTCCCTGAGCCGCGGGGACGCTACTGGCCGCCTCCAGAGACACCTGCTCGTGGCCCATCACCAGTCCTCCAGCGCCCCTCCCCCTTCACAGGGGCTCAGCCACGCAGGGTCCCCAACGTCCCCGCCCCAGTCGTCCCATTCCCATCCCCAAACATAGTCCAGAGGAAGGTCTCATCTTGCCTCCTAAAGCCCCCGCGACACGTCCAGACAGAATACAAAGCCCCGTGACCCTCTACACAGACTCTCTACCCTTATTCCCCACACAGCACAGCCAAAGGGAAAGCAGGCAAGAGGCAGCGACCTTACCTTGCTGAAATACATCTGCCAGGAGGGAGGAGACACAGGGCAGGAGAGCGGGGAGAGAGAGAGAAAGAGAGAGGAGAAAAAAGTTAATAATAATGTTGATCAGGACCCTGACGATGATTATAGCGCACGCATGCTGACGGCTGAGCACCCCAGGCGCCCGGAGATCCTTTAAGGCGGAGGCCGCGGTTAAGAGCTTGGCTCTGGCACAAAACCATCCTGGCTGGGATCCTGGCCCCACACCTACTGACTCTGTGGCTGACATTCTCCAAACCACAAGTAGACAGGAGCGGCGGGGAGATGAAACAGATCGTGGCTGATGTTTGCAGGGCTCAGCGCACCGCCCGTGACGCGGTGAAGGCACCGAGTCAGGTCGCTGAGATTTTAACACTCGCATTTTCGCAACACCTCTGTGGAGGAGGCGGCAGTCATGCTCACTTTATGGATGGTTGAACTGAGGGTCTGGAACAGTGGTTCTCAACCTCTGGGTCTCGACCCCTTTGGGGGCTGAACGACCCTTTCACAGGGGTCGCCTAAGACCATCGGAAAATGTAGATATTGACATCACGATGCATAACAGTAGCAACATTTCATGGTTGGGGGTCACCACCGCATGAGGAACTGTATGCAAGGGTCGCGGCCTTAGGAGGGTTGAGAACCACTGGTCTGGAAGGTTGAGGAACTCATCCTAAACCACAGACAAGGATGGAATGGGCTCAGGAGTGAACCCAAGTCTGTTGGATTCCAGAAACTGTCTTCTTTGCCACCACTAAGCTGCCCGGACCGGCTTGTAAGTAACAACAAAGCAGCAAGGACACACAGAAGTATAAACTGCGGAAGTATAAACTATGAATCTTTACATCACGTAAACACAACATGGGTGTGAGTCCCCCACATAATACGTCACAGCTAAGACCATGCGTTCCTATGAAATCCTAGATCAGAGGTGAAAAAATGGTTTCAACAAAAACTCGCGAGGTTCACTCCTGATGCCAAGCACTGTGTCTGGCACTGGGAACCACGCTTCTAGCAACAAGCATACATGAGCAAGCAGTCATGAACACCCCCTCTGAGGGGAACCCCAGCTTGACTTCTGACACCTTCCATTTGCTTTGACTATTTTTTTAACATATTTTATTGATTTTTTACAGAGAGGAAGGGAGAGGGATAGAGAGTCAGAAACATCAATGAGAGAGAGGCATCGATCAGCTGTCTCCTGCACGCCCCCCACTGGGATATGCCCGCAACCAAGGTACATGCCCTTGACCGGAATTGAACCTGGGTCCTTTCAGTCTGCAGGCCGATGCTCTTTCCCCTGAGCCAAACCGGTCTCGGCTGCTTTGACTCATTTTGAACTTTGTATAAGTGGACTGATTCCGTGGGAATCTATTCTGTCTGCCTTCTTTGCTCCCCAGAGAGTGTGGGTTCCCGGCGCTCAGCCTGGAGCAGATCATTCACGCTCGCTGCTGTATGGTATTCCACTGGTGATCAGATCTCCTTTTTTTTAACTTTATGGAAGCATTTCTGAATTGTCCTAATTTTTAACAACCAACAGGTCTTCCACATTCCTAATCTGAGCTCTAAAACAAGCTGTTTCCATCGCAGACACTAAATAAGAACTGTATTGTCTGCATCTAAGTTTGCAGCCAGCCATTCCCCACTGAACCATCAGCTCCTACAAGGTCATGGAGAGTCAATGGCCCACGAAGGGTGCAGATGAAAGGTGGCCCAGTGGGTGAGACCGGCGGCACGGACAGGACACCTGTGGGAGCAGTTTTCATTTCACCGAAGCACATGTGACCACCCCCCCCAAGAAGCTTCATTCATATTCCATACACCTCCCCCCCAAGGCCAGACCACAGACTCCCAGTCCCCAGTCCCGGGGCGGTGGCTCACACGCCACCCTTTCTCTCGCACTCGTGAACCCCAACTGGGGTGTAAATGGCCCATACTGGTACCTTGACGGGACGTCCACTCCCCTCCCATTTCTATGGGCGATACGTCATTCTCTCACCCGTCCTTCATCATGAGATCCAGTCACTCATTCACCAGGAGCCACTCACCTCCCGACCCCAGACGCTGCCCCGAGCATGAGAAGAACCAAGGCCGGTGCCCTCCACACACCACGGTCATGGGCACCTGCTGCCTCCCACCCAGAGTCCGCACCACCCGCTCTGACCGGCCTGCTCACTCGCAGGAGCCCTCCTCCCGGCCTTCCAATGTCACCGCCTCTGCGAGGTGTCCCAGAGCCCATCCCCATGAAGAGGGAAGTCGGTATCTGCCTCCATGCTCCCCGAGTCATTTGTACGCAAGGTAATAACAGGTCCTGTGATAATCAGTTATTTATGTGGGCCCTGCGCGCCCACGGACAAAGGCTAAGTGTCTTCTTCACCCCTCTGCTGGTCCTCACTGCCTGGCGAGGTCTGCTCCCCCACCAGCCAGAGGGAGAGAGGGCTGGGCTGTCTGACCCCCTCCCTGCTCCCACTCCCTCCTCCTGTTACAGAGGAGGATCCCGAGTCCCAGAGACAGAGACGGGGGACATTCTTCCCGAGGCCACATCCCCCGGCGCTGGAGGCCGAGCGGGGTGACACTGAGATCCATTTCACTTTAACGAAGCACGAAAGCTCGTCCCTGTGAGCGAAGCCCCAAACCCGAGATTTATGGTGCTCCTCTAATGCACGCAGACAAAGATTTCCAGCCTTGGAAAACCTCGTGAAATACGATTAGTCTTTCCACTACGCATCCGGCCTGCACATCTGTCCCCCACGCTCAACCTCCGCTCCGTGGCTCTGACAGGGAGCGCGTCCCTCAGCATTCTGTCCCGATCGGAGTCACTGGGAAGCGTCCCCGGGTGGGCAGGGAGGCAGGAAACTGGGGCAGGGGTGTCGTGACCTCATTCCTTCCAAATCCACCGGGTGTGCCCTGCGCTAGCAGACAAGTATCCACAAATACTATTCCTAGCCTCTCCTCCAAAAAAAAAAAAAACACAAAAAAAAAACAAAAAACACTTCTCTTCATTTCCAGAAGAGCCATTTTCGGTTTCTAAAGGAACCCTTTTTCAGCTTCCTTGACATTTGCACCTTTTGATTCAAATGTAAATTTTAATAAACACCGGTATAAATATTGCAACCATTTTGCCCAGGAGTTATCTTGTAATTTGCGCTGCGAATGTATGTCTTTTGTAGTCTGTGGCATAAATCATTTTGTTCTGAGCATCGTTTAGCTCTTTGCTCTGCAGACTAATGGCTTGGGTTTCCTCGTTTAAAAATTTGACTTTCCCCGGCCCCCGACCGAGCCAGCCAGCCAGGCTCAGCCAACCAGGCTGAAATGACTCGTGGACGGAAGAGCAGAAAAGAAGTGCAGAGATGGTACGCTTTGTGCTGTGTGGCTACATTTCACTCTACACACACACACACACACACATACACACACTCCCGAGCCTCCAACTGTGGGCCTCACCTAGTACAGTGGTACCTCGAGATACGAGTTTAATTTGTTCCATAACTTTGAGGCGTGGGAAACTATGAGACACTGGAGTCGCGGTAAACTGGTGGGTCGTGTACAGCCGGCTGATCCGATTTGTGCGATGACTCCTATCTCAAATGTTGCTCGTATTTCAAAGCAAAAATCGCTTACTCAACAGCTCGTATCTCAAAAATCTCGTATGTTAGGACACTCGTATCTCAAGGTACCACTATATTAGCCACAAAAATACTCTTTCTTACCATCTCCTTCACTGGTGTTCCTGCCCAACACCCCTGTCCCCCAAACCATGGGCCCCAGGGCTTATAAAAGGGTCTTGCAGTGGAGTGTGATCTTCTTTTAGTCCAGTGGTTCTCAACCTTCCTAAGGCCTCACCCCTCGCATACAGTTCCTCATGTGGTGGTGACCCCCAACCATGACATTTTGCTACTGTTATGCAACACCGTGATGTAAATATCTGCATTTTCCGATGGTCTTAGGCGACCCCTGTGAAAGGGTCATTCGACCCCAAAGGGGTCTCAACCCACAGGTTGAGAACCGCTGTTTTAGCCTAACCAGCCCCCCGGAACTACTTGGGAGTCAGTCATCCTCTGAGCGTGAGTTTCCTCATCGCTGAGGGCCACAGCCCTGGTGCCGGGAGGGTTATGGCCCACGTGGGATGTCTCGCGATGCCAGGCACGTGGGCCATGGCTGGGCCATCATGGGCAGGAACCCGTGCCCATCGAGGCTGTGGATGGGAATCACTGGGGAAGAAGGCTCAGCGCCGTTTGCCTGCTCTCCCTGGAAATGGAAGTCACCGAGCTGGGAGCCTCCACTCTCGCCACCGCCAGACCGCGCCCAGCGCGCTCCGGGGACACTTGTGCACAGGAAATGAACTCCATCGGCCCAAGCTCTGCTCTTCCTCACCCCCCAGGGAGAAAACCTAGCAGCCCAGCCTTCAGGGGAACAAAGAGGGCCTGTTCCCCACCCCCACCCCCACCCCTGGAGCCAGGCTGGTCCTATAGATAGACGGGAGGCCACGGTGTCAGGCGGTGACCCCAGATGTGGGAAGGAGAAAGGGGGGGAAGAAGGACTGGAGATGAACCTTTCTGTCCAGTCGCTTCAATCAGGAACAAAACATCACGGATGCCTGCCCGCCTCCCGCATCCTCGCTGAGAGATGCGCACCCCAGAGACGTTTAATGCACGGAGCCCTCCAGAGACGGGGGCCGCAGAAAGACTGGATTATTTATCGGTATTAATAAGTGATGGCAATCAGGCCGGGGGATGCCTCAAGGCTGCTGATTAAAAACTTTCTGGAACCTGCCTCGTCCGTCTGGCCGGTGTTTCCCTCTATTAGAAATGATTTAACGCCGCCGGCCGAGCCCCTCTCCCGCTCCCGGGTTCATCATCCGCCACGCCAGAGCCACGCGGGTTAAGTAAGTTGGCGCTCCTTTATTTATCTCTGGCTTTGCTTTACGAGCGGACCCGGACGGCCGTCTGATCGCCCCTTCCGTCCGCTGAGAGTAATTTACTATGTCGATCCACGGTCCATCACGATGGTCGGGAAGGCTCTCCCTGTGATTACCCTCCCACACGTAGGCCCCGGCATTAAAGAGAGGCCACCCCGAGAGAGTGTGCCCCGCTTCCGCAAGATGGGAGGAAGCAAAGCTACCGGGTCTCAGACAACGTCATCACGCACGCTCTCCCTAGTCACTAGGGCCTAGTGCTTGCTTTTCTCGGGTAAATTATAGACGAGGGGAGTTTGGTTTCTTGAAAAGGCAGGCACTTAACTGCCATTTAAGAGCTCTCACCTGGGGAGACAGCGGTCTTGGGGGTCCTCAAGAGCTAGAGAGAGAAAAGTCTCAAGTACAAATGCGTGTAGAGTAAAGCACAGTCACGTGTACGAGGACCCAACTAACCAGGGGCAGAGAGAGAGAGGGAGGGGAGAGGGGGGGTGAATGCTGATTCCTGGACCAAGGTCAACTTCAAGATGGGCGAGGTGGCCCCTCCCCAAATGTCAAAGCCAAGCTGGTTCTTTCCATGGATCTGAAGGGGACCAGAACGCGGTCTGTGGCTTTTGCGTCCTGCCAATCCCTGTGAATGACGTGGATTCTTTCTTTCCGAAAGAGGGTCCCTCAGAAACTCCCCTCTCGGTGAATGCTGGCACTTCAGAGTAGATGCCCACGGACAAAGCCTAGGACAAAGCCATGGCGGGTGGGCTTCTCAGGGAGGGCAGTGTTATGTCCTTCTCTCCAGATACATTCCAGAGCCATGTCACCACATAATGGTGGCCTCTGGATCCCGTAACGTAAGACTGGGTCCCAGCTCCTCGTGGGGTGGAAACCTAGCGGCCTGCATTCTCATCCGATAAGCAGGGAGAGTTGAGATAGGCTTTGTCCTACCACTGGGCTATCATGAAGGTCAAGGCAGGTAATTTAATCAGCGTAGAGGCCATGGACTGAGAGTCTACCACTAGGTTCGGGTCCCGGGCTAGCTATTTCTTTCTTTCTTTTTTAATATATTTTATTGACTTTTTACAGAGAAGAAGGGAGAGAGATAGAGAGTTAGAAACATCTAGCAGCTGTCTCCTGCACACACACTGCCTCCCTCCCCTCTCCCGGGATGTGCCCGTAGCCAAGGTACGTGCCCTTGACCGGAATCGATTCTAGGATCTTTCAGTTTGCAGGTCAATGCTTTTTCCACTGAGCCAAACCGGTTTCGGCCTGGGCTAGCTATTTCACCCTCTTGATCCCCATTCCTTCACTTACAAAATGGGGAAAACAAAGCTCACCTTTCCAAATGCACAACGACAACCAAGGTCACACGTGTAACGCTCTCAGTGAGCATATGACAGCTGTTTGGTGGTACAGATACAGTCGGTGAAAGTTACTGCTCTTATACTCAGAAGCAATAGAACAGGGTAGCAAAGAGCTCAGGTCGGGGTTGGGCCCGGGTCTGGCTCTTAGGCAAATGACTGAACCACCCCAAACCTCGCTTTTGTCATCAGGAACGGGGAGCTAAAGACCACAGCTAAAGTCTGTGTTACTCATACAGCGCCATGGAGACTCAACGAGGTAGTACGGAGAGGAGCACACAGTAGGACTACGAAAGACATCTGTGAATGGTAATGTTACAAGTCAACATTGATGGGTTGCCTGCTACTTGGAAAATCTTCGAGACTTTCTACAGGGCTGAAAAAATTATCACCGGAGGAAATCCTGAAATCAAATGATCGTTTTCATGTCTTCTCATTGTATAGCTCTGAGCCATTGAGAAACTCTTAAGCAATTCGCCAACATTATCCTACAGATGAATTATTCTTCATCTCCGCCATCAGTGGTCCAATGACACCCTATCTTCAATCCTCCGTAGTCTAAAGGGTGTGATTAGAAGGTTCCAGAAACCCGGGGCCCAGCCTTGATTTTCGGCACCCCTCACCCCTCTGACATTGCCTGCCATGATATCTCAAGGCCGCCCTGCCCCGGGCTTTGATCCAGGTTTCAAGCCATGGCCCCCTGAAAGCCTAGAGCTCAAAAGAGGTGGGGTCCCCTCGGGGCCCCGGAATTGAAAACCTCTACTCGGCGCAGTAGGGTTCTATGAAGGATTAGTCTTGGCAAGGGGTTCTGCTACTTCATTACATAAATGAGTAAAGTTTGGACACAGCAAACCACTTCCAGGAGCCCTTCCTGTCCAGGTGCAGGCCTGTGCGCGCTGGAGCCCGGCCAGCGAGCGTCCACGCTCCTCCGGAGTCCCCGCTGGTCTCGATGGCACCACCCGAGGCCGTGATTAGTTTCCTGCGTCTCCGAAACCAGACGCTCCGGCAGCTGTGGCCACCGAGGCCCTCTGGCTGCCCTGTTCTTATTCTTTCATTTGTTTTACTTTTTATTCCTCACCCAAGGATATTTTTCCACTGACTTTTAGAGAGAGTTGAAGGGAGAGGGGAAGACAGAGAGAAATATCGATGGGAGAGAAACACATCAAATGGTTGCCTCCTGCACGTGCCCTGAGCAAGGGCCCTGGCCGTGGAGGAGGAGCCTGCAACCGAAGTTCATGCTCTGGACCAGAATTGAACTCAGGACCCTTCGGGTCCGCAGGCCAATGCTTAATCCACTGAACCAAACCAGCTAGGGCAGCGGTTCTCAACCTGTGGGTCTCGCCCCCTTTGGGGGTCAAACAACACTTTCACAGGGGTTGCCTAAGACCATTGGAAAACACAGATACGATTCATAACAGTTGCAAAATTACAGTTATGAAGTAGCAAAAAAAATAATTTTATGGTTGGGGGTCACCACCACATGAGGAGCTGTCTTAAAGGGTCGCAGCATTAGAAAGGTTGAGAACCACTGGGCTAGGGCCTGAGTCCCCGTTCTTGAAGGCGGTGGGACTTGAGTCTCTCCATCCTTTCTCTTCTCTGTCTCATTTGGGACCAGGCTGGGGAAAGCCCTATCATTGTCCCTGCTCCTGGCCTCTCCTCCCCTCTCGTCATGTTAGACATGAAGACCACGACTTTGCCTATCACTGTCTTACCTCTGATGGCAAGTGGCCTTCATTAGATGTCTTTTGTTGTTAAAAAAAAAAAAAGAAGAAAGAAAAGAAAAAAATTATGTTAAGCCCTGAAGTATCTTCCCACTACACTTCCCAGGGAATGTGCCATCAACATCAATCTCTGGGCTGGTGCTTAGAACCACCAGCCCACACTGATTCGGGGGCAGTGCCAGGGCCGGAGCTGGTGAGTCCCTGCCATTTTTATGACATTGCATCCCCAGTCTATCTCATTTGCCGCACAGAGGGATGGAGCCCTTAACTACTGAAAGAACATAAAAAAATAGATTTAGGAATAATACTTTTTATGATTGCATTCTGTATCCTATGAAAGTTATGTTCAATTCTGCAGTACTTTATGGAGCTGATAAAGGAGAACAGGCTGGCTTTCCAGCGAACAGTGTATTTTATATCCATTTAAAATGTTTTCTCTTCAACTGAATTACTTTTCGAGTAATTATAATAAGACTAATCTGGACTTAATGAATTCGTGTACGAATACTTTAGACGGCATTATTGAAACCGCTCTGATATGAAACTATATTAAACTCGGTCCTTTCAGCAGCCAGTGTGTTCCTTTCAAAATAACGGCGTACGTGACTTACTCTGAGTCCCTTTAAGTCAGCTTGCCGAGAAGTCATTAGGAGCCACATTAATAGCGCCACCAACAGAAGAGGGTGACAAATAACTTTGTTCTAATTTCCCTAAACTTACGTAACTGGGTTTTCATTAGGAGCCACAGAGAGTGTTTTTATGAAGCATCCGTCCGTCCACATATGCAAAGGGCTGAAGAGTAGGTCCACCTTCCAGAAGAAATCAGTTATGGCTCTGATCAGTTATACCGCTGATCAATTATGGGTTGATCAGTTATAGCTCTGATCAGTTATGGCTCTCATCGGTTATGGGTCTGATCAGTTATAGGCCTGATCAGTTATGGCTCTCATCGGTTATGGGTCTGATCAGTTATGGCTCTCATCGGTTATAAGTCTGATCAGTTATGGCTCTGATCAATTATAGGCCTGATCAGTTATATCTCTCATCGGTTATGGGTCTGATCAGTTATGGCTCTGATCAATTATAGGCCTGATCAGTTATAGCTCTCATCGGTTATGAGTCTGATCAGTTATGGGTCTGATCAATTATAGGCCTGATCAGTTATAGCTCTCATCGATTATGGGTATGATCAGTTATGGGTCTTATCAGTTATAGTTCTGATCAGTTATGGCTCTGATCAGTTATGGGTCTTATCAGTACGGCTCTGGCCAGTATGGCTCTGATCAATTATAGCCCTGATTAGCAAGGACATAAAACCACTGAAGGTAAAACACTGAAAATGACCAGTGGATACTGGGCCTTCTTTGCTACCAAGTCTCCAAACCCAGCTGTCTGAACCTCTGGATCTGAGCTGGCACCTAGAGGCAAAGCCATCATCTTCTCCGGCATCCAGCCCTCCATCAGAAAGCTGATTTGTGCTAGGTGATCTCGGAGGTCCCTTCCAGTTCTAAAACATGATGGTTTCAAGTTCAAAATTACACACATTATATCAGATGGGCTGTTATTGCACAGAGCTTATTTGTCATCTTATCCACACTAAATTACAGTCACCGAAAGAGAGAAAAAAAATCTCATTCCCTGCATTTCACACACATCCATAAACACATTCATAATATGGCTGGTGATTTCAGATTTATCTCGAGATATTATCTCGGTGGTAAAATATTTTTCCCCATTACAGATAAATTACAAACCAGCTGAAAACCTCTAAGGTTACAGGGCCTCCTTGAATCGATTTCTATTTGCACCCCCACCCCTACCCACCCAGCCTGCGCTTCCTGAAAGATGTCCTGTCATCCCCATGTCTAAGTCAACCGGTGACTTTCGTCGCGTATCCATCCCTCAGGCCGGTCTCCGCGATCCAGGTTTTAACAGGACTAGCCCACGTCCCCACCTTCAAACCAGGTGTTTACAAATGTCCAGCAGCATAAATCTCTCCCTTTGCCAGGTGATCGTTACCAGGATGGACAACTTCAAAGTACACAGAAGACAATGCCATCATCATTATCCTGACGGCTTGGCACAAATTACCATCAGGAGAGCTTCCAGGAGCCAGAGACAATTAAAGTCTGCGGTCAGAGAAGCTGCCCCCACATCAAGCACCGCTGATTAGGATGATTTGCAAGGAAATATGTTCCAGCAAATTGGCCCAGGTCTTCAAGGAGAATTTTTGGCCCCGGGATGCGCTCTGGCCGGACCCGTTTCGGGAAGTACGGGTTCTGGCCAGGCCCTGCCTTACATCCCCGGGAAAATCGAGGATAAAGCATTGCAGCATCCTGGGCCCCAAAGGTTTGACGGGAGCCTCTGCAGTCCCTTCCGGTTCTAAAAGCCCCATAACAAATTTTTTCGCTAGGACCCTCTGCTATGTGCTCCCAGGGTACCTATGCCAGAATCTACACCCCATACCCAGCAGGCCCCCAGCGTGGGGTAGGGGTGGGAGGTAGGGAGGAGGAGGGAGATGAGAGAAAACATCTCCAGCATTGCAGCGTTCATTCTCTCCGGGTCCTATCTGTTCCTTTGGAGGCGGGATCCATGTTTATCCAATGAACAAACATCAGCCGGCACAAGTACTACCCACGCTCCCTGTCACGAAGGTGCTGGTATCTTTCAGAGGTCGCTGGGAGCAGGAAGTTCAATGTGAACTACAGGCTCTGGCATTAAGGTTTCAGGGTACAGGTCTTTCTTGGGGGAGGCAGCCCGTTTTTTAAAGTCACCCACTCGGCAGCTCAGTACGGTTCCTCTCTCTCCATCATCTCATGTGCACACTGGACCGGGTTCCTGTGCACCGAAGCCAGGCATCTGGAGGGGCAGAGGACCACGGGGGCTAAGGATACTTTCCCAACAGCCACTGCGGCTGCACATTTCCATCTTTGGGAAGAAGAGGCAGCCAGCAGCCAATCTGGGTACCACAGGTTATAGTTGACTGAGTGCATTATCCAAAAGGAAAAGGAAGTTCTTTCCGCAGTTTTAAGATTTTTTTTAATGTATTTTATTGATTTTTTACAGAGAGGAAGGGAGAGGGATAGAGAGTTAGAAACATAGATGAGAGAGAGAGAAACATCGATCAGCTGCCTCCTGCACGCCCCCTGCTGGGATATGCCCACAACCAAGGTACATGCCCTTGATGGGAATCGAACCCAGGACCCTTCAGTCCACAGGCTGACGCTCTATCCACTGAGTCACACCAGTTTCGGCGTTTAAGATTCTTTGAAACCCCCACGACATTCAGTGGCTCAACGTGGTCAGGAAATGTAGTTGTCAGTTTCCTGAAGGGTCTGTATGGCTGCTTTGCCCTGAACCGAAGGATGCCAGCATCTCACAGAGCTGAAGGTATCTGAAGCATGAGATAGATAGATAGATAGATAGATAGATAGATAGATAGATAGATAGATAGATATTTTCAAGCATCGTGCCTATTCTTCAAGTCCAGAGAGCTGGGTTCTAGTTCTACCTCTGCCCTACCTAGCGATGGCTGGTGGGTAATGCTCTCTCGGGGAGCCCTCACGGCAGCGAAGGCCTGCCTTAATGAATTCTCCAAGGAAACAGTAAGTTAGGGGATGTGCTCACACTGTGAAAAATAAAAAACAGACATTTCTAATACTTTTGTTAGTGTCCGCTAGAGCCGATACAATGGAATGAGCAATTAATGGCCTGAAATCCAGACCCTGGGGTCCAAGAGCTTGTAATAAAAATGAGAGACAGACAAACTCAAGGAAAAGGCACCAAATTCTACCTGGAAATGGAACAGGCCAGTGAGGAAGAGGGACATTTTGAGGACGGAGTTCTGGGCAGTCTTCACGAACTAGATGCAACCTGAGCTGGATCGTGAAGGGCAGTCCTAACCAAAGCTGGCATTTATGGAGCCCTCGTTTCTTAGGACTTGCCTTAAAATTCTATACAGATAGAAGCCAAGTGACCAGAACGACCAGTCACTATGATGTACACTGCAGCCAGCCAACCATCGGGATGGGGCAGGGCCAGCCGGCCAACCTCCCTCAGTCCCTATGGGGCTGGGGCAGCCGGACCCCACCTGTGCACGGATCATGCACCGGGCCTCTAGTAGTACGTATCATTCTCACCTTCATTTTACCAATAAATTAATTTGCCAAAGACCCCACAGGCAATCGGACTGAAGGGCACACCCCATCACCACTGCACGGTGGGACTCAACATGTGGAGAAGAGGGACGATGGAGCATCAGCACAGGAGAGTGAGAAGAAATGGGCTCATGGGAAATGGGAGAAACCCTAAACAGATGGCGGTATATGCCACACAGACTGAAGGACTCAATATTGTTAAGATATTGTTTCTCCCCAAATTAGTCTATCTATTCAATACCATCCCAAATAGCAAGCGCACCAGATTTTTTGGTAGGAAGTGACAAGCCAGTTCTAAAATGCTTAAGAAATATGAGAATCTAGAGTAGTCAAAGCTATCTTTTTTAAAATATATATATATTTTATTGTTTTTTTACAGAGAGGAAGGGAAAGGGATAGAAAGTCAGAAACATTGATGAGAGACATCGATCAGCCGACTAAGTACATGCCCTGGACCGGAATCGAACCCAGGACCCTTCAGTCCGAAGGCCGACGCTCTATCCACTGAGCTAAACCGGTTTCGGCAGTCAAAGCTATCTTGATAAAGCAGAGCAAAGTCGGAGGATTGATGCTACTCGACTTCAAGACATAAAATAAAGCCACAGAAAAATTAAGACGGTGTGTTGCTAACAGACAAGCAGGCGAGGGGAGCAGAAGAGAGAGCCCAGAAATAGACCTGCAAATTTACAATCATTTGCTTTTTTTGACAAAGGAGCCAATGTAATCCAATAATGAAAAGCCAGTCTCTTCAACAAATGGTACTAGAACATCCATACAGACAAAAAAAAAAAAAAAAAAATTAAGACTTCTGCCTCAGACAATACATAAAAATTAATTCATAAGAAATCACAGGCCTATAGATTAATGCTGAAACTATAATGTTTCTAGAAGAAAAAAAAAACATAAGAAAATAAAACTCATTACTTAGGAGTAGGTAAAGATTTCTTAACTGTAGAATCCAGCTGGATGTTTACTATATAATTCTCTCGACTTTCCTTATGCTTGAAATCTGTCATAATAAAATACTGGGAAAACGAGCACATGGAATTGGGTGTTAATAATATAGAGTAGACAAAGGGTACACATGATAATAAATGCTCTACTTGTAACGCACCATTGGGTTTTGGAAGTCTGCATTTTAGGACCTATTCCTGAATAAATTCCCTGCTCCTCTCCTTCTCTTAGTGTTACAGAGAACCGAAATAATCAAACCATGCTCGGAGAGTTTGGAGTTACATTCATTACACGCGGATCCAGAGGAAAATGTTTCTCAAATTCTGGGCCCCAACATGCAGAGATTTTCCCTATCTATATGTTTTTAACCTTCTTTGTCTCCCAATATGAGATGTTTCCCACCCCTTTGCAAGTTCTTAAAGAGCCCCTATGTGCTGAGGCCTTGACACCTCAACCAAAGACCTGGCCTGGTGCCAGCACTGATCATTTTGTCCAGGGGAGGTCTAATGGCCTCTCTAAAGTGGGAATAGTCTCATTTTCCTTATTATTTAAGCTAGCAAACATTTACAGAAGCCAAGAGCAAGGTTAAAATTTCAAACAGCAGTTTTTCTATAAGATGGACACTTCACCAGCACATCAAAGGTGATTTAACCATGCTCCGTATTACCCGGTGGGTAAATGAACAAGGGTCAAGGTCTTTGCAAAGTTTTACAAGTACAGTGATGTCTCAGTGGAAGAGAAGAAAAGGAACTAAATCAGGAACAGAGTTCGGACCATGGGTCTTAAAAGACTTAATCCCGTTAAAACGGAAATGCTCTCCAAACTGATAAACACTTTCAACACAATCCTATCAAAAGTGTCGCCTTCTTTGCGGAAGTTAGCAATCCCATCCTAAAATTCATAGGCAATCTCAAGATGTTCTGCATAGCCCTTGAAAAAGAACAAAGTTGAAGGACTCACACTTCCTGATTCCAAAACTTATTTCAAAGCTGCAGTTAATGAAGACAGTGAGGTATGGGTAGAAGGGACAGACAGATTGATCAAAGGACTAGAACTGACAGTCCAGAAATAAACCCTCAGAGTTAGAGTCGATTGAATTTTGATAAGTCAATTCAATAGGAAGAAAAAAAATAATATTTTCAACTAATGGTGCTGGGGCAACGGAATATCCACATGTAAAAGAATTAAAATGGACCCTTATCTCATACCACATACAAATTAATTCAAAATGGATCAAAGAGCTAGAACTGGAACACTCTCAGAAGATAACAAGATATAAATCTTGGTGACTTTCTAAGATTAGGCAACAGTTTCTTAAATATGACATCAAAAGCAGAAGCAATGAAAGGAAAATAGATGAACTGGACATAATCAAAATAAAATAAAATAAAAAACATTCATGCTTCAAAGGGAACCATCATGAAAGTGAAATACAACCCCACAGAATTATATAAAATAATTGCCAATCATATGTCTGATAAGGCACTTGTACCTGGACTGTATAAAGGACCGTGACGAGTCAAAAATGTGAAAGATATATATACCCCGTGATGGTCCTGGAGATTATTATGCTAAGTGACTTGCGCCGGTCAGAGAAAGATAAATTCCATTTGATCTCACTCATATGTGGCGTCTAATGAGCAAAATAAACTCATCAACGAAACAGAAACAGAGGCATGCATATGCGGTACAGACAGACAGCTGTCAGAGGGGAGGGTAGTGGGGGGATTGGGTGAAAGAAGGTGAAGGGATTAGCAAAAAAAAAAAAGTGTGACAGCCAGAGGAAAGGGAGGGGGGGCTAAGTGGAGAAGGGCAAAGGGCAGAGGGAAAGGTTGGGGATCAACAGAGACTTTTCTTGGCGCGGTGGGCACACGATCCAGTGTGGGAATGATGTTTTATTGAGTGATATACTTGAAACCTGTATGGTCTTGTGAACCAACGTCACCCCAATACATGCAACTTAAAAAAAAAAATGGGCAAAGAATCTGAACAGACATTTCTCCAAAGAAGACATACCAATGACCCCCTGGGGAAATGTCAACATCATTAGGGATCACGAAATTGCAAATCAAAAAACCACACGAGATACCGCTGCACACCCACGGGGACGGCTGCAATCAGAAAGGCAGATAAATAACAGGTGTGGGCACAGACCTGGAGAAACTGGAGTCCTCAGACACTGCTGGTTGGCATGCAAAATGGGGTGGCCACTTTGGAAAACAGTCTGGCAGGTCCCCCAATGGTTAAAGGTAGAGCTACCATCTGACCCAGCAATTCCGCTCCTAGGCCTGTACCCCAAAGACAGGAAAGCACACATCCACACAAAACCTCGTACACACATGTTCACAGCAGCATCGCTCACGACAGTCAAGAAGTGGAAACAATCCAAGTATCTCTCACCTGGTTAACGCATAAATAACATAAATAAAATGCGGTACAGCCATACAACAGGGTCTTATTTGGCAGTAGAGAGAAATGAAGGACTAAGAGAAGTTTGCGAGATGGATGCACCTTTCAAACATGATACATACCAAGGGAAAGAGGCTAGTCACAGGGACAACCTGTTCCATGGCTCCATTTCTGTGCAATGTCCAGAAGAGGCGAATCTAGACACGGAAGATACCGGTTTGGCTCAGTGGATAGAGTGTCAGCCTGTGGTCTGAAAGGTCCCAGGTTCGATTCTGGTCAAGGGCATGTATCTTGGTTGTGGGCACATCTCCAGTGGGGGGCGTGCAGGAGGCAGCTGATGAATGTTTCTCTCCCATCGATGTTTCTGACTCTCTACCCCTGTCCCTTTCTCTCTGCAAAAAATCAATAAAATGTATTTTTAAAAAATTAAAAATAAAAAAATAACCACGCTCAGGTGCTGGCCCCACCCAGGGCCTGAGAAAGCTAAGAAGAGCTTCTAGCATCTCCCTGCCTGGCCTCAGTCCACACCGAGCCACGGGTGGCCACGGAGCCTGCTCGTGGTGCGTCTGAACCGGGATGTGCTTTCAGTATAAAAAAGAGACGTCGGATTTCAAAGACCTGGTGTTGGTGAGAAAAGTCAAACAGCTTATTAATAATTGTTTGCGCCGAGTTACACGCCGAAATGATATGATGGGTAAATGAAGCGAAATTAAATGTTATTTAAAATCAATGTCACCTGAGCTTTGTCATAGTTGGACGGCGGCGCCAGGAATTTTAAATTAAACATGTAGCTCACATTCTGTTTCTACCGGGTTGCACCGGTTCGGATTGTGAGGTATAAATAAATCATCAAAACGTTCCTGATCCCCCGTGTTTGGGGGTGGAGGGGGGGTGGATATTTTATACAGACGTCTAAGCGGTAATTAACTTTGAAGTCCACTCAGCAGCTATATAAAATGCCCGCTGCCGGGCAATTCCGGAGGCACAAAAGGTTCCTTGTCTGCTGGCCTCGGCCACGGGGTCCTCGGAATGGAGGGAAAGAGGCAGAGCGAGGCCTCTTCAACCTTGGCGCGCCCAAGTCCTCACAAAGCACAAATGTTTCCCGAATGAGCCGGGCCCGGCAAACTTCCTGTGCCCTCTGCGAGAACCCGGACCAAAGGGCGGCCTTTAGAAAGCCATGAAAGGACAGACTGAGAGGACAGACCCCCGTTCACAGGCCCAAAATGCCTTCTCCGCGGGGCTGGATCGGGAAGCGGCTGTGCGTGTCCTCTGTGAGGGTTTCCCCCCTTCGCCCTCACGGGGGGGTTGGGGGGGCCTGATATATGAGGGGAGCTTCTGGCTTCTCCTGCTCTGGGTTTTCTTCTTTGCTCCCCTGGCCCAGGGCAGTGAGACCAGGGCTGTGGGGCAGGGCACATTCTAGACCAGCGGTTCTCAACCTGTGGGTCTCGACCCCTTTGGGGGCCTAACTACCCTTTCACAGGAGTCGCCTAAGACCATCAGAAAATGCAGATATTTACATCACGATGCATCACAGTAGCAAAATTTCATGGTTGGGGGTCACCACCCCATGAGGAACTGTATGTAAGGGTCGCGGCCTTAGGAAGGTTGAGAACCACTGCTCTAGACTGTGGCTCTGCGGACGCCTTAGAAAACTATCCAGAGCCCCGCCGGTGCGGCTCAATGGCTGAGTGTGGATCCACGAACCAGGGGGTCATGGTTCAATTCTAGGTCAGGGTACATGCCTGGGTTTGTGGGCTCAATCCCTGTAAGGAGCATGCAGGGGATGGTCAATAAATGATTTTCTCTCATCATTGATGTTTCTCTCCCTCTCCCTCTCCCTCACTCTTTCTGAAACCAGTAAATATCCTATTTAATAAAAGCGTAGTATGCAAATTGTCCCTCCACCAAGAGTTCATCCAGGTGTTTGACCAGGGGGTGGGGCTGGCCAGGGGAAGAGAGGGGGTACCCGGCCTGTAGCTGGCAGCCACTAGGGACCCTACCAGTGCACTGGGCCTCTGATAGATAGATGATAGATAGATAGATAGATAGATAGATAGATAAATAGATAGATGGATGATAGATGATAGATAGATAGATGATATATATATATATATACACACATATATATATACATATATATATATATACACATATATATATATATATATATATATATATATATATATATATATATTAAACTACCCAGTCAGCAGCTATGCATCGCCACAGGATGCCTAGTACCAAACCAGAGAGGGTCGGATCTGCATTGCCACCTTTTGTCCACCATCCAGATACCACTGCTGACGTGTGCACATAAGGAACTGTTTGACATTGAAACTGGGACTCAGAACTGTTGGACATTGAAATGGGGACTCAAACATTTTTTGTTCTTATAGGTTTATTTCTAGTCTGCAGTGGCAAGATTTTTTAAAGAAAAGAATAGCGGGGGGG